>VNJM01003500.1:0-50756 GCA_008042475.1 Drosophila kanapiae
AGTTCTCTTATCAGTTTTAGTTTTTTGTGCGATTTTTTCTTTTGATTTTAATGTAGTACTTAATTTATTTGATTTAACTGAGAATATTTTAAGTTTTAGTTCGTCGCTAATTTCAGAACGTACGGAGTGTAATGATGTTGATGCACTCGTGTCCATGTGTTTATCAGAGGAGTCTTCGTAGATGATAACTTGTCTGTCCTCAGCATTTGGTGTTGAAGGGTTTGTTTTTGGAGTAGTATTTGTGTTAATTTTTGTTTCTATAGTTGGTATTTTATTTGTTGGCATTGCTGCTATTTGGGCGTAGGTTATTGGTGGGTGTGTATGGCGTGTGTTGTATATAAAGCGGGCTGTCTTATGGTCCACTTTTTGGGTTGTTTTGATAGCAGTCAGTTCTTTTTGTTTAATAAAGGCGGGGCATGATTTGTCCATTGCGTTGTGGTGCTTGATACTGTCATCTTCGTATTTGCAGTTAATACAGGTTTGGGTATTGGTGCATGGTTCGTTGTTTGTTGTGTGAATTTTTTCTGAGCAATTGGCGCATGTTTTAGGGCTTTTACAGTAAGCGGAGGGGTGTCCGAATCTAAGGCAGTTGAAGCATCTCATTGGGGGTGGAATGTATGGTCGTATATTGGCTACTTCATATCCTATCCATAATTTGTCGGGTAGGTTAATGGTTGAAAATGTTAGTACAATTAGGCCTGTTTCTGTCGTTTTATTTGGATCGTTGTTGACTTTTTTTAAAATTTTTCGGACGTCAATAACATTTTGAGGTTTTAGTTCTTCCAAGATTTCTTTTTCATCGATATTACGTAGATCATTGGAGTAGATAATGCCTTTGGAGGAATTCAGTTTTTTGTGTTCTTCAGCTTGGACCGGAAAGTTGTGGAAAAGCTTCATTTTAAGTAGTTTCTGGGCTTGTGTATAGTTTTTTGTTTTAATAAGGAGGGTGCCAGATCTGGTTTTCTTGCAGGTTTCAACTGTTCCATTACAGGTGAAGTCTACCACTTTTTTTATTATAAACGGTGTTATTTTTTCAAAGGTTTCATTGTCGGTTCTACTTATAATAATATATTTTGGTTCACTTGTTATCAAGTTTATCATTGTCAACGGACGGTCGGGTGGTTGAGACATTGCGGTGTTTTTGGGCTCGGGCCCTGCAACGTGTAAATGAGATCACTAGTTCTTTGTGTTTTTTGTTTTATTTGTAGTTGTGAACGAATTAGTTGCGAATCGGGTGATCTATTTATAGATTAAGCTGGTAAGCTGTCGCTTGGAGCGTAAGTTAGCCGCACGTCTTTACTCTTTGAAGTTCGGAGTGAAACTGAACTGATGTATGTATATGTACATTAATACAGACACATAAATAAGCGCTCAAAAGATATGTAAACAATGTAAAAAAAACACGAAAAAAAGAGTTGGTGCGAGATCATTTGACACTATAAATACTTAAGAAAGCCGCTAAGAGTAAAAATCGAGTACTTCAATATATGATGCACAGATCGGCGCTGGTAAAACACCGCTAAGCCTATTAGTCCGGCGCGAGGCATTCACAAAAATACGCGGTGGAAAAATTATCCCTCCGAAATATACTCAGTAGTTATTTTTATGACCTCGATCTTGCACATTCTGCTTTGTTGCCCTTTTTTCTTCGTTGTTCTTGCACCGAGTAGGTATACGAAGAGCGAAAATCCGACAAGTAAAAAATGATGTAGAGGGAGATGCCACTATGCAAATACAGTGGCTCGCAGCTTATTTCGTGCAGCAGCCTAAAAAAGTTCAAGTCGTTAATCCTGCTAAACTAAGAAAGATTACAGAAAAATTTAAATGCAGTATGTTAATATGGAATATTAACATGTTTATTTAAAAAAAACGATTTTCCTAATTATAAAAACAAAACAATTATTTAATAAAAATAAAATGTACAGGCTTTTTTCGTGCCGCAGCTTATTTCGTGCAGTTCATTCTTCTTAACTTATTATTGGTAATTTATTAGCTAAAATGTTGTATGTCCTCTTTTCTGGTTCAGGACAGCTTTGAGACAATTTCCAAAGGATGAAACTAATTTTTTAGTGGTTTCCACTGGAATTTTTGGCCATTTTTCCATAGGAACACTTTTCAGGTAGTTTTTGTTTGAAATCTTCCTCTTCCTTATAGCGACGTCCAAAATTTCAAATACATTTTGGATCACATTCAAATCTGGAGGCTGTCCTGGCGTTTTGGCGACATGAGGGCAGTTCCAGACAAGCCAATCCTTCACAAATCCCGCGGAATTCTTCGGATCGGTGTCCTGGTAAAATCGAAAACGATCGCGTATGCCCAGTTCTATAGCATTTTGGAGCAGGTTATCCTTTAAAATGCTTAGGTACACTTTGGCGTCCATGATGCTATCAAAAAAAATTAGGTTGCCCACCCCAGAGGCTGCCATACAGGCCCAAACCATGACGTGACCCCCGCAATGTTTGACTGTAGGTTTCAGGTGCTTGTTTCCAGCTCTGTATTTGGTCGCCGCCATACAAATTTTCGTCCTTCTGACTAAAAATGGTAACGACGATTTGTAGACTCTCAATTAGCTCTTATTGAAAATTTTTTCCCAAGTATTAGTGACAATTATCAGAATTATGTTTGGTTAACGGAGTTTTTGAACTCTCTGAAGTTACCAGGACTTTCACCACATAATTTGAAACTTAAAGTAGGTACAGTTATTATGATATTGCGTATGATATTGAATCCACCGCGACTATGCAACAGTACGGAAAGTACGCAGGTGAAAATTGCAATTTCCAGTTCGCCTTGCGTTCGCAATGACAATTAACAAGTCGCATGGCCAATCGCTTAGTGTTTGCGGGATTAATTGAGAAAGTCATTGTTTTTCACATGGGCAGTTTTACGTTGCGTGTTCACGAGTTGGGAAACCATTCGCTTTGTTTGTGTTAACGCCAAACCAAAAAACAAAAAATGTGGTTTACCAAAGAGCACTTCAACGAAACGGATAATTTGCGGACACATATAACGCTTCGATTCAGTTTTTATTTTGGATTCACTTTTATTTACTTACAGAAGTTCAATTAAATAACACTTCATTTTTGTAATCGAAATGAATTCATTACTGTGTTGTGAATTGAAATAAATGTTCAAATATCAAACCAAAAAAAATTTCCTAATCTTTTAATCACCAAACAAAAATCGAAACCATCTGGTGGCGAAACGGAGTTTGCCGGGTTTGCTAGTTGTAAATAAAAATTAAATACAAAAACTTCGTAATGTTGTGCTTAGAGTTACCAGCTAGCATTAAGCTATTTATACTAAATTTTTACCATTTGTATCTAGTATTAATTTAGTATTAAGCTAGGCTTACTAAGTAATAGACTTGTAACGTTTTAAAATAGCTATAAAAGCGCCAGTGATGCATTTATGAACTGCTATATATAGTAGTAGGAAGTAGAATAAAATGAAGGTCCTCAACCGTGCAGACTGTTGCACCGTTATACGAGCTCTGACGAGCTGATAATAATGATTTCTGCAGAAGCTGGTTGGACGAAGAGGGGGAGGAAACGATGGAACACCTCTTCCGTTCCTGTCCAGTCCTTTCTAGACATAGACTGAAACACCTTGGCAGTAATTAATATCGCCGAATTGGCACTTATTAGCCCGAGCATGGTACTTAAATTTGTCAAAGCTGCCGGATAGAGCCCATGAGTTGCCAAGAAATAGGGAATAAAGATCAAACGGTATCAAAATGGCAAGAAATAGGGGTAAGTGCGCCAAGCACGACTGACAGCCGTATTAACCTAACCCAATGATCATTATGAAATCGTTGATTTATATGATAATCAATTGACTCAATTAGCATTTTAGACTGTACCTAATCCTGTAAAAATTAACAAACGTAAATTATATGATCCCGCACTATCACAGATCGAGGTCAATTACGAAACTAAATAAAAAAACCTTGAAATTTATTTTTTGTTCAAATATGGTTATTCACAAAATTGGATACGATACATTTTTTGAATTGAAGGCTGCAATCGTAATTTATATCTCACCTCACGCTTTGTTTGATATAAGAAGTATTTATTTAAGCTCGCATATGAAAAACAAAAGTTTTGGAGTTTGAAATATATTTGAAATCCTTTTTTTAGGGTAAAACATGTGTTCAATATAGAGGCATATATTATGTACAACAGCGATTGGGTTCAGACAGACAAAAAATGCATTCGTTTGAAAAACGCCGATCAAATCGTGTATATTAAATATATTTTAAACGGAGTGTCTGGTTGAGATGAATTAGGTGTCGGTAAGACGCATTTTTGTATCTAGAATCAATCTGACAGCATAAGTTACTCGCCGGTAAAATAAATCTTTCATCCAATAGTTCAACCAATTGTTTTTTCAAAAGTTCAAGTACCCAAGTCCAAGTGATCCTTTGATATAGATATTTTTACGATCGGATAAATCTTGGAAATTGATATCTAGGATAAATAAAATTAATGTCATATATAAAATTGTATCTGATACTGAGCTTAAATAATTGCTTTAGTTATTGACAGCATAAGTGACTCGCCGTTAACTGCCCTTCACTAATCGCAAAGATAAAAAGTAAAGGTTATTAGAACTCCACAATGTCAAAATAAATCAAACGAATAATAAAAGAAAAGAAATATGCTTGTAACAAGTTTATTTTATTAGTAAGTGTACATTATACAACCAAAAACATATTTTTGTAGTATAGTAAATATTTATATATATATTAGAATTTTTAATTGGATCAGCATTATAAACTGGAAATAAAAGGTAAAAAAAATCAAATATGTACGTTTCTAAATAAATATAAATAATTCCGTCGTTATTCGCGGTAATCGTTTTTGATTAATATTTAATCGAAGACATTGTTCGCTCATTCTTCCTGATGTTACCCTTATTATTTTGATTATATCAATATAATATATGTATATATATGCTATATACGCAAATCGTTATCTGAAAAATTCAAATTTAATTTTAAATTAGTTTAATAAACATCGTTTTAATTACCGAACTGTGAAATTACATCCTGTTGTAATGTGTTTTGTGGTAGAATTGTGTCAATACTTGTCAACTGATGGTTCAATTGTTTACTAGCTTCCACAAGTTCCGCTTCTGGTAAAGAATTGCCTATTGATGAAAATATATAATATATATAATATCTTGCTACCATCCATTGTATTGATTATGTGCAAGCTTGCATATATATTCTACTGCTTAATACAGAATCACAATGATTCCATTGACTAAGACATACTTGATATTTCTAAAGATTTAAAACATACCAATTGTGTTTTTATATCCATCTTCTATGCAGGTATTATCTGAAGACAACTTAAAAATATTATCATGCTCCGATTTATAAATGCACTTCTGTACTATATCGGCTCGATCAATTTTAAATAAGGCTTCCGCTAAGACATTTCCTTCAGCTGTGATGCCACCGCGTCGCTTCAACCAAATCTGGAACATGACCATGCTTTGCCGTGTAGAATCCTCACCAGAGTACTCCGCTTTGACCAGCTCGATATCGGTTTCGGGTACATCCAATTCCATCGCTAGCTGCGGCCAATCGTTGCCTATATATCGACATATATCGATTGGTCGGATATCAGCTTGTTTCCTTAAATGGGAAATGCCACATTCTGCAGCATTTTCGAAAAGATTTTCATTTTTGCCACATTTTATATTTTCTACAAGCCCTTTATCTGTTTTAGTTGTTATTTCTGTAGTATTAATTGTTTTGATTTTCGAATAGTTTAAATTATTTCCAGTTATTTTTCGACTCTGATGTACGTTCTCATCCTCAGACCTACCCAGTGACTTTTTCGTTACAGCTTCCATATCAACAGCCACACTAAGAGAACAAATTGGATTAAAAGGCGCTTCATTGGGCTTAGCCTTTGGGTCGCTCATAAAGTTGATGCGTCCCTGTGGCATTTCGGAATCTCTAATGTGAGCGATAAATGATAAACGATTCTCGCAAAAGGCTTCAAATTTAATATTCAGCTGCTCGCCAGTTTTTAAAACGGGAACAATGTTACCACTAAATTCTAGATAAATCATTTGATCTTGCAATACTTCAATGTTACGACTCTTGGCTATCTCTGTAAAAAATTCTTGCTGTTCAAGCGTCTTATCCTCCTTATCATCTGTCATACAAAACACTGAGAACTTAGCTTCTGTTTGGGAAATGCGTTTAGCAAAAACAACAAACTTAACGAAAAATGGAACCTTGGCCATATGAATGTACAGTTCAGTAGCCATACGACTCGCATCACTAATATTCCGACAATCCATTAACCAAAATCTCGCCGAAACTGTCGTCGTAAAAATAATGCTATCTTTAAAGAAAGATAGCGGCGTCGATCCCGTTACATCTTCCCAAGCTGCCCGCGTCTGTCCTCCGGTAATAGAACACAACAGCCGCAGTGTAGGTGGATTGCCAGAATTTCCGTTGCCAAAACAAGCATTTACCATTCCACTGGAAGATGCTTTCGGCGCTGGAATACTCAATGTTATTGCTTTATGGAATTTTCGACGTCGCGGCTCCACTGTAACCACAGGTGAGACGGCAACACCTTGTCCCAGGAGCTTGGAGCATCCAACCAGGTCAACTGGTTGTGCCTGAAGACCGACACGAATTTTCTTAGTCAATGCGTGACGTGGAAATGTCGCATGAACTTCAGGTAGCACAGTGGAGTAAACAGTTCCTCCATCCGGTCCAATGGCGTGCACCTCTTGGCGAAGGCGTGAAACAACGGCAAAGTAGTGTGGAACATTTTGTGTAACAATGCGAACAATTCGATTAGTAGCCAGATCTTCTATTGGCTTATCGATTGTATTGAAGGTAGATTTATTTTCATCCTCGCTTTCGTACAAGTTGTGTTCGCGCCAACTCTCTCCGTTATCGCATCTAAGTATGATAATTTCGCGTTCATTTTCTCGAAGAGTGCCAAAGTGAGGTACTTCAAGTGTTATGGGGCTATAAAATAAATTATGATTATTATTAACCAAAGATGGAAATGGCTAGATCAACTCGGCTGCTGATACTGATTAAGAATAAGTATACTTTATAAAATTCTATATGTCTCCTTTTGAATAATACAATAAAAATTTTTTGTGAAGGCATAGAAATAAAAATTCTCTATACACAGGCCTGTTTTAGTTTCCAAGTGAAAGTGAATTTCATAATATGATCGGTTTTCCCATTAACCTATATTTTACATATACGGATTTCCATTTTTGAATTAAGAAACTTGTTTAACATTTCCTATTCAAAGAATGATGAAAATTTGCAATTTACATGATGGGCGCGAGCCAGAGAGAGAGAGAGACAAAAAAGGTCCCGATGCCCGCGATCTCAAATTTGCAAAAACAGCCTGCACTGAGTGAAAAAGTTGTGATTTGTTCGTTAGTCGTTATTCTAAGGATGGTACGAAAAAACTACTGAAGAAATTAAAAGTTACGAACTTAAAACGCTTGATTTTCTTCTCGCACCATTCTACCTGCTTTATGACTGCGACAGTCGCTGTGGTCGCGGTTGTACACTATCACGTTATATTTCAAAATAATTAGCTCCTCTTCTTGCGGATCTGAATCCGCCAGCAAAGTGTCAAGCGGAGAGTTTCAGTGAAGTTTCGTTCGGAAGTTAACATATGAAAAAGCCAAATACGTGAGGATTTTTCAAAAGTGAGAAGTCGAGGAAATAATTTCCGTGTAGATTTTTCGGAATCGGAAACTGGAACAGGCCTGGTAGAGTCAAAACGTTAATTAATTTGATTAATGGTGACTGGCAAAAAAAATTAAACCTCTAACTTTATATCCGTTTAAAATAATTATTATAACTTGTGTTACCTTAAAAATTTCCCCTTAACTGGTGTCATTTCCAAAATCCGACTCACTAGAGCCTCACCTTCCATTAGGGGAGGGGGATTGGCTATTCTTTGCGGTTTGACATAACGGCAAGTGATGCGAGTTGGTTCGGAGCACGCCTTAGGTGGCACAATAATGCGAACGCCACTGTGCCGATACCCGCGCATTGAACCACCGCGGGCGTCCACCAAAAACGAAACGAGAAATCTAAAAAAACGAGTTTAAGTACCATAATCCTTGTCTGCTGAAGCTAAAGCTTACCCCAAATGTATCGGCGGTCGAACAATATGCACATTATCCAATTTTATTCGATTTGTTGATTCGTTTATGTCTTGCAGTTGTTGCTGTATTGTTTCTATAAAAAATAATAATTTATACATTTTTATATTTTATTTATAAATTTATGCATATAATTTTTAATGATATAAAACAACGCATTTTTAACCCGAACTATTTCGTTTCTACTATTATATTTGATTTCAAATCAATTTTTATCAACCGTTCTCTCGTTTTAAGTTTTCCACGTTTTTTGTCATTTACTTTTCAAAAACGCAAGATCGGTGCTCAGGTAATCGGTCATTGAGACCAAGGACATGCTTTTGGACCGCGCAAAAAGCTGTATTGAAGCAGAAGGAGAATATTTTGAATAAAATTAATAGATTTTTCCGAAAAAACTATTTGTTGTTTTTTTTAAGTCCTGTTTACTATAAAAATTGGGGTAATTGTTTCAAAGTCTTGGAAACGTTAAGACGGTAAAGCTGGTCATGTGGTAACTGTTTCGCTTGAGCAATGTACAAAGGACGGTCAATTCTGAGTGGTACACCACAATTTGTTTGCTTGAAGTCTTCGAAGAAATTCGGAAATCGAACAAAACGGATCATTGTGCACCATGACAATGCGAGCTTTCCCACATCAGTTCAAACCTGCGTCTTTTTGCCCGGCCGAAACGTTGAATTGATGGGCCAGTACAGCCCTGACTTGGCACCCAATGATTTTATTTTAATCCCACACATCGAGGGAAAAATGCGTGGTCAACGATTTACGTCGCCGGAAGAAGCCAGAAATAAAAAATTGTCTGTACATATTATTTTAAATATTTTCCTATTAAAATTACCTTTATCAAAAAGTTCCGACGGGTTCCCGGACAGTAATTCAATGTGATCATGAAGATCAAGATTTGTGGTATCAAAGTTTTTTTGGTCTGAAACTACACAATTGGCTTTCAAATCATCCGTTTCCATATATTTATAATGATTATGATCCAAAAAGTCATAATCTCCGTCGTCGTCATCCTCAGAATCTGACAATAATGTTTCATGCATTATCTCCGGTGATAAGACTTTGAATTTTTCCTCAATTACACCAGTACGTACATCAACAATGGACGTTTTAGTGACAATTTTTAGAGTTTCCATAGCTGTGACATAGCCCAAATTGCATGCAATATGTAGAGGCGTGCTACCGGTCTGAAAAAACACAGATTTTCATATGATATATAAATGATTAACAAATTATAAATTGGAAAAAGAAGTTATACTGTATACATTTATACATTTATGCAAAGGAAATATGATTTTAGACAGGAGCATGTAATTTTTATGATCTAAGAAGAACGATTAAAGAACAAATCCCAACTTTTTCGCTCAGTGCAGAAGTAGTGGCCAGCTGCACAATTCCCTTTAAAATTGTTGTTGGTTAGTGTTTTTTGTATATGACATTTAAGTAGTATATATGGTAATCGGTCCAGCCGACTAGCCATAGAAATGATCGAAAAATTAGTAGAAACAATTTTTAGCCTCATTGTTTTAACATATTTTCATCTGCTTTCAAATGTCTTCTAAATTACTGAAATTCCTCACAAGGTAATTAAAACGCACCAGAGAAAATATGGATACTGAAAAATATTCTTAGGTTAATCTAACCTAACCTTACTGCTGCCAGGCGTGCCAGGCACAATTCCGCTTGGAAGACGCTGCAGTTATCGGGGAGTCTAAGGGATCTTCTGATGTTTAATTGAGCGGAGTAAACACCTTCACCAACTTGGTCTTTTAATTTAATGCTATGCGTGTAGAAGTTTCTATTTTCGCGCTTTCCATACCTGTCATTTCCAGATTAGGTTGATTTAGTATTGCATTAAACGCTTCGGTCGGGGTACTTCGAAGAGCGCCGCTTATGCATAGAAAAGTAGATCGTTGTTACTCCAGCCAAAACGTTACTCCATAGAGTAAGAGGGGACATACCACACTTGACACCTATGGCCTTTTTTTACAAGGGTAGAAAGATATGATTGCTATCTTTCGAAATTATTGAGTTTCCGATTCAACCGTCTGTCAAGTACTAACCCTATGTATCTGGCGCTATCGCTGAAGAAACTTCAGTTGTTTAATGTGCTTATGTGTGAAAAGCACGAGCTCTTTTTTTGCTGGGTTGACTCCCAGTCCGTATAAAGCAACAATCTAGTGTCTGTCACCATTCTGCATGTGGGAAGTTTATGGATCGACTGCACTATTTGTTGCACGACTCCTATTTGGGAGTAAATTGTTTAACGCACCTTTAACGTCTAGATGGTAATTGTTTACCTTTAGAGCTTTTTCTACGTGTCTTACTACGGTGTGTAGCGGTGATTCGGTCGATTTTCCTTTTGTATATGCGTGTTCCGCTTTTGACAATTTTGGTCCTCGGATAACGGGCGATTATTTTCTCAAGGCTTTTCAGAAGAAATAATGTTAAGCCAGAAATCCTTGGTTATGTCTGTGAGGCTTTCCCTGCTTTGGGAATGAGAACTACTGTCGTCTTGTGCTACCCCTACCGGCAATGTGATTTTGTAAACTTATTTTATCCAGTTTACCTGCACGTTGTATATGAGCAGGTGTGATTTGGCCACAGCCAGGTAACTCAAATGTTTTGAAGCTCTTTATAGCCCATCTTATATTGTTATCCGACAGAAGTGCTTCCAGTCTTATAAGAGAATTAGCATGATCTTTAAAAGGCAACTATTATCAGGTCTGTTCCCTCTGTTAATTTTCGAAACCTCACGCAATTGCAAATGGCAATTGCATTTCATTCTAGTTTCCGAAAACATCAATATTTTGCAATAATATCTGTGAATATTTAACCGCCACCATAAAAACTAACTACAATAAATAAACTAAAATATTTCAAATTGTTAACTTGTGTTAACGTCACCTAGTTCCCTCGATGTTATGGAATAAATTACTACTCCCTAGGTTAAAGACTAAAGCGGGTCAAAATTAGATCAGCTAAATTTAGACAAAGCACACCTAGGTTATCTGGAACAGGCATGTATACCATATACACGCTGATTTGGATTTCAGCTTTTTATTGTCCGATCGTAAAAAGATATAGGGGCGAAAGGGCCGAAACATTTTTTTTGCAAGCTGTATATAAATCATAGTGATGTTTTTAAATAATTTATCAAAATAAAATCATTTCACATTATTATTAAGACTCATTTTTTTTTTAATTTTTGCAATTTTTTTAAAAGCGGTTTTAAAAATTTTAATAGTCACTCCGTATAGCCCTTGAGATTCCTTAACTTTTGGTATATAACAAAAATAGTTTTCGCGAGATATTACTAATCAAAGTTAGTTACAATTACAAATAGTCAGACGTGTCTTACTCTTATAGTCTCTGAGATCTGTTGTTTCCCACGGACGGACGGACAGACGGACATCGCTAGGTCGACTCGACTGTTGATGCTGCTAAGACGAATTGATGAGATCGTAACAACAGAAGAACTAGCGACCCAACAAGTTACCAACGTCCGTAAAATACTTAAAAGAGACAACGGCTCTTAATCATCACCTTCAACACATAACCTTCCGACTACTCCGACTGCCCATGAGATGTTACAATTGATTTAAATACGGCTAAATGCAGTTAAGCACAAATTTTTAAGTAAGAAAACATAAATGTGATAAAAAACATCTCTCAATCCTCAAAACACGCACCTCTGACGAAAAACCACTTCCATATTTATGAATCATCAAAAACAAAACACCAGGAGCTCAACAACTCAAAAAGACCCGAATCCCCCATTCACGAAAACTCCGTCTCTAGACTACCACCAACTTCATAAGCCGACCTCTACCCGAACAACAGCAGCCACATAACCAACAGTACCGCTCCACAAACCAACAACTCTCCCACCAAATCTGCTGAAATACTACATCTAAACACATCATATCTTCACTGAATAATACTTAAAAAAAAAAAAAAAAACAACAAACATACCTCAGATGCCTTGAGTAACTGTGGACAATTAGACATCAACTAAATAAACATAAGCAAAAACTGGTCATTTAATTGATATCTTCATCTTAGCCATGATTACAATTATCCACGGAAAACATAGAAATTTGAAATACAACCCAATCACCAACTCACTAATAACAATCAACAAAGACCATGAAGTCATTTGGATGCTAGTGCTTATCTGCATATCTTTTAGGCGATTTCAGTATATACATAAACCATATATGTACGTATGAATTTAGAACTTCGGCAAGTAGCCGAGCGCAGGTGGAATTTTGTTTGCCTATGTTTTTTTTTCGAACTTTGCTAGACAAATCTCAAAAGATTTGTTTTTGTTTTTCGAATATGTCGCCAGGAAAGGGGGAAAAGAATTTTAGTACTGAAAGGTATATATGAATTTATAAAATTATATGTTGCAAAACACTTGAAAATGCATGTGCATGCAAGCAAAACTCGTGTAAACGGAATGGAAAGAAAGGGGAACGAAACAAAAATTTTGTCTTGCACGCGTATAGCCAACCATGGGCAACCATTATGGACATCTTTACGCTACGTTGTTGCAAAAAATACTGAATAAACTAAAAAACTGATTATTCTACGATGAATTTGAAGTTTGTTAGTGAATTAGATTAATTCCATTCACTATCTAAATATTAAAGAAATCCTAAAGCAGCGTAGGGCAGAAGTAGACAATCTGTTATAAGTATTGTGAGTATGAAAGATGGATCTGTGTAAAGAACAAATATGGGAATAATGAATAAAATGTTTATTATGAAATAAGAAACCTAGTGCATTGTCTTATGTTCTTTTTAAATTGGTCTGTATTTATGTGCAAAATATTGCTGATTTGACTTGAATATATTTTAATTACAGACAATGAATTCGTTGCGATCCAGCAGCCGGCAGAGAAATCCCTGGCATTAACTTGCATTAAAGATAATGCAATCAAAACTTATGTATAATCGAGTTATCTTGGCATATGGACAAGTATCCATTTACGAGACCTCGAGTTTCGTTACAACTCCTCATATTTATATGGTATAATAATTATGAGGTGTTCATATTTATATGGTATAATAATTATAAAGTGTTCATATTTATATGGTATAATAATTATGAGGTGTTTTAAGGTTTACAAATAATTATTATTTTTATTAAAAATACACAATCGAGACAGTCAAGATTCCCCCGCTTGCAAAATTTGTTCTTTGCAGGTGTTGTTTACACTGCCTCGCATGGGTTCATAATGGGTTCATAAAGTCTGACCTGACCTCTGAGAACAATGTGCGCTTCATGGACGTTCGCACCTCCCAGTGACTTCTCAAACGGCCAATTGCAGCCGTTCGGTCAAACATCTATGATCCTCTTCGGATTGTAAAGCCGTTCTTTTACTTCTATCTCATCACATGAATCTTTATCCATTCCTCAAAGAGCTGCTGTCAGAATCGACGCCAAGTTTATGATAAAACACTGTTAAATCAGGTTTCCTCTTTACTGAATCATGGAATATCGGTAGAATCAGTAGAAGAATCCACCAGTCTACAATTAACTACAGTGCTAAACTCAAACTCTGAATTCCTACTCGCTGGACTAATGGAGTGGATGCAACGTTCACCAATCTCCGTCAACAATACTGGATGCTCGCAATCTCTTCAGAAAATCAAAAGCACCCGTAATCAGATACGAGAGATACCAACTCCCACCGAGTTCTAGCCAGCCGCTGTTTTCAACATACAGGGATCGAATATGCTGGACCAAACTGGCTCTGCGCTGAACAAAAATTCAGGGGGCCAGAATGTTTGGAATATAGTCACCCCGTTTATTCTTTGTTTTTTTTCCCCTTTGTAATTTCCACAGTTTCATTGTGCTTAATTAGTTTATTCTATTCATCATCTGATCTCGTACACCTGCTCGCGAGATTTTCCACAGTACCCCCTCTATCTAATTAAGTAATCGGTATCACAAAGACACAAACGCACAAACGGAATAAGTAACATTTAAGTTTAAAACAACTTTTCAAAATATTTCGGATTAATTTTTTTTTTTCAGTTTTCGAAAAAAGTGCAAAAGAAAAAACATTGAAAGAGTAGTTTGCTTTGTGACGCTTTCTACCCGGCCCCATTTTTATATCTAAATAATACTTACATTTGTTAAAGCCTCCGGATTCGCCTTGTGGCGCAGCAGAAGATTAATAATTAGGACATGACCCTGTTGGGCAGCTTGATGTAATGGGGTATACCCCGTATTAGTGGTAATTTCGATATCGGCATCATTTTCAAGTAAAAATTTTACCAAATTAAGATGGCCATAATGAGCGGCAATATGTAAAGGAGAATAACCATTTTTGGTACGTTCCGAAATGGAAGAACCATGATCCAATAACAAATGTGAGACATGGACATGACCCTCTTGTGAAGCCAAGTGTAAGGGTGTCAGACCATTTTTAGCAGCTGTAGTCTTAGCATTATATTCGAGGAGGAGTTGAACCATATCAATATGACCCTCCTGGGCAGCCAAATGCAATGGAGAGAAGCCATTCCTGCTTATAGAGTCTACATCTGCTCCATTTTGTAACAATAATTGCGAAACTTCCATATTATTTTTTTTTGCTGTAATGTGTAGGGGACTCTGTCCATTTCGAGCACACAATTTGGGAGAGGCACCCTTTTTTAAGAGCAAATCCACGACCGTTTGATGATTGTAGTGTGTAGCTACCAGCAAAGGTGAAACATCATTTTTACCAAGGGAATTAATGCTTGCACCTTTGTCCATCAATAATGATACGATTTTCACCTTGCCATATTTGCTTGCCAAATGCAAAGGAGTAAAGCCCTTCTTAGTTATAGCATCGAGAAGTGCTCCATGTTCCAGGAGTAGTTGTATTACTTCCTGATCATTACCCTCTTTGGCTGCTATATGGAGCGGAGTGTACTTATCCTTGGTCTGAGCATTAATCTGAGCTCCATGCTGGAGGAGAAGCATGATAATATTAATATTACCCAAACGAGAAGCGACATGAAGAGGGGTTTGTCCCTCGCGGGCAAAGGTATCCACTTGAGCACCGTTCCGAAGGAGTATGCGTATGATGTCCGTCTTTAAAAAGAGATGGATATTTTTTTTAATTTTTTTCTATTCTTTATTTTTATATTTGTATATTCAAATACCTGATTTGCACGAGTCGCTAAATGAAGTGCTGTTTCCCCGCGTAATGTTGGTACATCCGGATTGGCATTGTGTTGCATTAGATATATTACAATATTCATGCAGCCTGTTATAATAAGATAAAGATACTTCAAAACTTTAAGCCTCTTATATTAACATCAAAAGAATAAACTATCAGGCCTTTTCCAGTTTCCACTTACGAAAAATCTACACGGATTAAAATGTACCCCTGTTACTTCTCAGTTCATTTCCGAACGAAATCTTTCCGCTTGCCAATTGGCTGGCGGATTCAAATCCGCACAGAAATGAATTATTTTTAGATACAATGCGATAATGATAAAAGTAAATGACAATTATATTTTATTCTTTGATGTTTCTGGAACATTATTGCATAGCTGATTTAGCTAAACGTAACATAAGTACTTCATATATAAATGATTAATTTTGTGAAACTTTTTTCACTACCTTGGAATTTGTTCCTTCAGGAATAATATTTTGGAATATTCACAGCACTGCCACCAGAATAGCTGACTGTAATTAAAATTGTTCTGGAACTTTCTCCACGACTTCGGCAATTTTTTTCTCCAGGAATACTATTTGTGAATATTTCACAACACTGCCACCAGAATAGCGGACAACAATTAATAAAATTTGCCTAATATGATTACCCGAAATGAGTTCGGCGAACCCTCCGACCAACGCTTTTTACCGTAGTGCAGCAGACCTCCATCGCAAACACGCCCACTAGCTCTGCACCCCAGCCTTCAGCGCGATCACCCGCATATACCTAGAGTACCTGGCAAGAAATATCGCGAGCTTTCTTCCCCATGCGAGCTCTCTGGGATATCCCGTATTTGTGATTATGCGAACGCAATGATGGATTTGGTGCATACGGACGTTGCTGACTTTGGTCTAGGGGAGGTCTTAACCATCGTGTGGGCATGGGGCAAATTCCGATGCTACCTTAAGGGCTTCAACTTCAACATATTTACTTATCATCTGATACTGAAGGGGGGAACCCTCACCTGTCGCATAGCTTGATGGGCACTCGAGCTGCAGCAGATCAGGTTCGACACCCACTGTTGCAGGGGAAACCAGAACAGACGGCTTTACCGTCGTTACGAAAATCGGCCGGAGGAAGGGGACGACATTCCTTGGAAGTTGTGTGTGCCAGGACACTTCGACACCGAGTCTCTGTCCGAGATATCGTCAAGTACGTCCGTAGGTGTGAACCGTGCCATAAGTTTAAAGTGCGCCAGGAACATATGCACACTGTGAGCGTCACGGAGCCTTGCGAAGTTTCACTAATGGGAACTCTATGCTCCGATTCTCCTTTAACGCCGTCAGTCAGTGGGTCGATTTGGTGCCGTTGCGCAAAGCTACCATCGCCCACTTGGTCAGATCGTACTAGGAGAGGATACTGGCACGATACTGAGTGTCCATGACATATGTCTGCGCTAATGGGACGCAGTTCCTGAGGGAGGTCCTAAGGGCACTCGTGATAACATGCAGCAGGCGAGCCAGAGCCGCGGTGTTTGGAGACCCCCTCCTTGGAGATCTAGTTCTGCTGAAACAGCATAACCTGTCTAAGGCCGCGAAAGGTTTTGCAGCCAAGTTGTGTCCATGCTAGGAAGGACCTTTCAAGTTCGTGAAGTCCTTAGCGCAGAATATAAAGAGCCAAAGACCTAGCGACGTCAAACCTCAAGCCTAACGGACCACAAGGTCTTTTACGACGATAACGCCTATAGCGGCCCCGATGACGCCGAGGAAGACACAGAAAATCAGGTTTTGGGTGGAGCAGATGAGAAACGAAGAAGACACGGTCAACCCGTTTTCCACCGCCGGCCTAAAGCTAACACCTGAAGCTGTCCCCAAAATCGAGCTAGCATTACCCATGCCTCTCTGAGCAGGGGAGAGGGGGTAAGGCCTCCCCGACTCAACTGCTAGTCCTGACCAGGTCCACTCTCATCAGAAAACTGAGCTGCGTTTGGAGTGCACAATTTTATTATTATCATACATTTATAATTATTTAGTTTTATCATTATTTTTATTATAAAAAATTCGCACCATTTCAAAGAAAAAATTAAATTTTTTAAAAAAGATTTTTTTTATGAAAAGAAGTATATGCTTAAGAAGTACTTGGAGGAAGCAGCCGACTGTAAAAATTGACTTAACCGGAAAACACATATGTGTTATCAATAAGCACCAGATTAGAATTCCTTGACGACAGCAAATATAATAGGAAATTCCTAAGTTAAAAACGGAATATAGAAACGGAATATTTTTTAAAAAAGATTTTTTTTATGAAAATAAGTATATGCTTAAGAAGTACTTGAAGGAAGCAGCTGAGTGTAAAAAATTGACTTAACCGGAAAACACATATGTGTTATCAATAAGCAACAGATTAGAATTCCTTGAAACGGAATATCGGAACGGAATATTTTTTAAAAAAGATTTTTTTATGAAAAGAAGTATATGCTTAAGAAGTACTTGAAGGAAGCAGCCGACTGTAAAAATTTACTTAACCGGAAAACACATATGTGTTATCAATAAGCAACAGATTAGAATTCCTTGAAACGGAATATCGGAACGGAATATTTATTAAAAAAGATTTTTTTTATGAAAAGAAGTATATGCTTAAGAAGTATTTGAAGGAAGCAGCCGAGTGTAAAAATTGACCTAGCCGGAAAACACATATGTGTTATCAATAAGCAACAGATTAGAATTCCTTGACGACAGCAAATATAATAGGAAATTCCTAAATTCCTATTGCCATTTTAACATTTATGTCTTAAATCTCGATTTGTTAATGGCCAATCAAATAGGAAATTTTATGAATGTAGTCCGGGTTTCGGGAACCGGTTATGATACGCTAAACTACGTGGACTACCTCAAGGATCGATTATTGGAGCACATTTGTTTAGTATATATGCTAATGATTTGTCCAATATTAAATTTAAGTGCGAAATGCATATGTAAGCTAATTAAGTCTAAATGTGTGCCAGCCGTCCTTTAAGTCATATTCATAATGTGTGTGTCATAAATTTTCTGCAATTGTGAGTTAGACTTGGTTTTCCAACAGACAACGCGCTATGTCTTAGCTTTCAAAATGTACAGACCAGCTTGAAAAACGTAACTTAAATGCTTCTCGACTTTGAAATTCAGCCCGTGTTAGCAGCTAGTTATTTACAATAAATTCGAAGCTTTGTGTAATCAAGGAAAAATAATGGAATACAACTTAACTAAAACACACACAAAAAATGTCTATCAATGAATTTGAAAATGCTCATTGCCAAAGCCAAACTTCCCCACTAATATTCTATTGTATTGAAAATTTTGACTCTGATAGCATCTTCAATTTACGATAATTTAAACCAATTTTAAGATATTTTTGAATGTTTTCATCGGTGTTATTTATGAGTTAGTGAGTAATGAAAAACATAAAATATTATTTAAATAAAAACATATTATACATATAAAAGGAAAGTGGAAAACTACCAGTTTTCTTTTGCTATTCTTTTTTTCTTTCAAATCTCGGCTCAGCTGCGCTTAGGTAATTTTTATATTTAAGGACTACGAAAACAAGTAATCGACTTTACACTCTAGTCTGACATAAAGCCTGTTAAATTCCTTTGCGTAAAGCAATCTGTTAATAGTAGTTTTATTTTTATTACATCTTTCACATTCCTTGATTGTCGGAACTTCCTTCTTATTGAAACCACTGTTCCGCTAACCAGTCGGCCTCGAATAGACTTTGGGATGAGGCCCATTTAGTAGTTCTAAGTGATTTTAATATCCCTGGAGTTATTTGGTTTTCAAATGATTCCTAAATACCCTTCTAACTATATCACCCCATGGTTTTTCGCTGTTAATTATGTATAAAATTCCTTAAATCTTTTGTTTGATCTCTGCTTTGTCTATGAATCGGCAAGAATCTTTTTGGTTGGGGTAACGCCGCTGACAATTGATATACGGACCAAAATAATTCTGATCGGCCCAGCCAAAAAAGGATTTATTTTCTCAGGGCGGACATCGAGAGATTAAATAATTTTATATCTGAACTTAATTGGTCCGATTTGTACCTAAATTATATTTAAATCGCGCAGGTTCCAAGAGTGCTTTTTCTAATGGCTCGGTCAAATTATTGGAAATTCGGCAGGAAAAAATTTAAAAAAAAAATTGCACATCTTTTTGCCAATATGTTCAAACTACTATACCCTGCTTACTAACTTAAATCAGAATTATTCTTACAGCATCTTAGAGACCCCACAATCAAATTTAATGTTTAGACCTAGCTTAAACGAAAGCTCTCATATTTTAGGTCTTCAACGTGAGTTCATATACTGCCCCTTTTTGAAAAGAATCACTCTGTTTAACGATTTGGAGTTTAGAGTTTACCCAAATCGTTTTATACGTGCTTTTACGATTTTTTTAATGAGTTAACCTAAGTATATTAAAGTGGCACTCTGACATAAGTGGACAGCGATATTATCACGTACTAAACTTACCCATAAAACTGGCAACATGAAGAGGTGTTAACCCTGATTCCGTAGTGGCACCAATATTAGCTCCATGCTTAATTAGTAATTCGACAATCTTTATTCGGTTCTTTTTACACGCAATATGCAAGGGAGTAAAACCGTTAAGAGCTCTAGCATTGGGATTTGCACCATAATCCAGTAATAGTTTAGCTACCTTCACATGACCGCAATGGGCAGCCACATGAAGAGCTGTTAAATAATCAATGGTGACTTCATCCACGGGAGCCTTGTTATCTAAAAGAAGACGTGCTGCATCATCGTGCTCCCCTTGGGCTGACATATGGAGAGCGGATAAACCATTCTTGGTTTTAGTTAATATTGGAGCATTTTGACCGATGAGCAACTGAATGACCTCAACATGACCGGAACGGGAGGCGCAATGGAGAGGTGTTAGCCCATCTCTGGTTGCTGCATCAAGTTTGGCTCCTCTAGAGAGTAGTAAATGACAAACCTGAGCTTTACCCCATTTACAGGCCACGTGTAAAGGTGATATTTTATGCTTTGCCACATAATTCACATCAGCAGAGTTATCCAAAAGAAGAGTGGCGATATCCACGTTACCATAATGAGCAGCGATATGTAAGGGAGTGAATCCTGACTTCGACACAATATCAGCATTGTTATCATTTTGTAGTAGGAGTGTTGCTGCCTTTACATCATTCTTTTTCGCGGCAATATGCAACGCTGGGAGTCGAACCTTGCCGCGTATATCGTTTTCGAGGAGAACTGCTACTATCTTATCATGACCTTGCTGCATGGCCACTGCCAGCGGGGTAAAACCATCTTCTGTAGCCAGTGAAGGATTTGCGCCATTGGCTAGTAGTAAGCGACAACAATTATCATGATTTTCCTGAGCTGCCATATACAATGGTGTAAATCCATTTAAAGACTGAACATTCACATTGGCATTAGACAATAGAAGTTGTTGTATAACCTCTTGCTGTCCTGCTAACGAAGCTATATGCAAGGCTGTATTACCTTTTTTTGTAGCATTATCAACCTTAATACCACGTTTTAACAATTCACAGCATATATCCACATATCCATCTTTAGCAGCCAAGTGTAAGGCATTAAGACCGTTCTAAAAAGAGCGCATAGACAAAAATAATGTTAATGATACTGTTAATCAAGAGAACTTCACTTTAAGTTAAATTTATTATTATATTTATTTCTCTTAGGGTGTGTTTTTTTTTAACTGTTCTACTTACCGCATTGCAACTGTTAATGTCCGTAACTTCTTCACTTTCTATAAAATCAAGCATTTTCCGAATGTCTCCGCTACGAGCAGCACGCAAGAATGATATTGTTACATCGTTCTATAAGGGAAAATTTAATTAAAAAAAAAACGCATTAAAGAAGTTATAAAAAACGGGTTGCAAAGACATGAAATTCTTCATAATACATTATGTAGTTTAAAATTAAAGTTCAAACACGAACATATATCGGTTTCAGTTACTGTTACGGTTATAACCAATATATATATAATATACCAATATATCATTTTTGGTTTAAAGTTTATTTTAGGGGGCGATTCAGTTTCTTAATCAAAATGAGTTACGGTTACCGGTTTCGTAACGGTTTCGATTATTATCTTCAATCGCATGTGCAATTATACTGTTTTGTTGATGTTTTTTTTCTTTTTCGACGAAGTCCATGAAGTGTATTCCATGTCAGTCACAGAAAACAGACGAAACGACCTTTCCATTCCATTGTCATTATTTATTAATTTATTGATTTAAAAAGAACTAAAAATTAATAATGGCGTACCGCTCGTCTGGCTATCTTTACATATACATTACATGGATACATGGTAAACGGTTAGAAGGACTATAAGTAGGTGAAGTTGAACTATAGATTTTTGTTCCGTTTTCTGTTGTGGGGCTAGCATCCAGGCGGTGGGTCGATTTCCTGGAGGAGGAGAGGTTTTCTCCTCTGCTTGGGGCCTATATGAAATAGAACAGGGTTCGGAAAGCAGACACACATTTTTTTGGTGCGTTTGTGTGCGAAGAGGGCAAGGAGTGTGCAAGGGCACCGAACGATCTGGATCTTTGCATAGCCCACATAATCGTTTCTCTGCCGCAACGGCATCCGAAAATTTGTGCAAAAGCCATATGAAGGCAAAAAAAAAATATTGCTTTGCACTGGAAAAAAGAAAAAGCAAGATGTTTGGCGCAACAAAAAAAAATCAAATGCAATTTAAATAATTTAACATCTTCATTATTTAGGTCCTCTAGATTTGGACTTTTAAATTTTAAATTCCTTTTAATACAAAATAATACGCATCGACTATATCTATGTTAGGGTTATGTAAGGGAGTTAGGGAGGGCCTCCATAATGCTACCCCATCTCGCCGTGTTCAATACGTTCCGGATGTCCAATGTGACTTTGAACACCAACTATACAACATATATATAACGAAAATGAACACAAACATTTTTCAGCGACATTTTGCTCTTCCTCTCTGCTCAAGCTCTCGCTCTCATTGACTGTACAGATCAGATCAGTTGCAAAGAGTCGCATCTCGAAGAAGGTTGTTTGGTGCTTGAATTGGCCTTTGTATGTGAGCCTATTCATGTATTCACATACACGGATATACTGTTCAACTTTTCCACCACGATTTTATAGGCCGTTTTCCACGGTGCGCGAGCCTTGCGGCTATGCTATCTAGGGCACCTTCACCTTCACACCACCTAGTGCATGATTCCAGAATAATAGCAATGAGTATAGAACTATAGAGAGCGTGTTTTCAATGTTTTGTATGTCATACGTTTGTTGGGAAGGGTAAAGGCCAGATCGATTTGCTTGTTCTATTTTTAGCGAACATTTAAAAAAAATTCAACTAATTAAAATTCAAATAAACATAAAATAGCATTATACATACATGACATGGTTGTGTTCGTTTGTACAACCAAATTTAACATAAAAAAAACACAAGTAAAAAAGGGAAAGTCTGAAGCGGGATTCTAACCCCTGTACTTTAGATTGGTAGTCAGATGTCTTATGTATTAGGCCAAACGGCAAGCAGGGTTTTGGCCAATCAGATTCTAAATAGAATCGAACATTGCGTAATTTACAAACAAAGAAAAAAAACTACGAATTTCGAACGACAAATTTTGGCTTTTAAAGTCAATAACTTAATACGAAGTGCCTAACCTATGATGCACCACAGCAAGTACATTGAGGAGTTACACCGCTGTAGAAGGCCGCAAACGCTAATAAACAAAATGTTCCAATAGTAGCCTGGTACACAAGAGATCACTTAACTTTAAAAATAATTTTAAATTCAAAATGGATTTAAAAAGATTTTGAAGAAAAATAAAAGACTACAGTATTGCATCCCACGCCTTTTATCATGGTTTCTCTACTGTGTTTAACGACCGGCGTACATTCTATGTGCCAAAAAAAATAATTTATTGTGATCCGATCACTTGAGTTATTACTAAAAGTTCAACATCGTACTATTAGATCACTGCCCGACAAATCCTTTTTATACACGGTACCCATAGGGTACAAAAGTATTATAACTTTAGGGCACCTTCTAGTTTTTTTTTTAATCTAATCGTTATTAATTGTTTGTCACTTTAACAATGTTAACGGCTTGATATTACTACACGGACCCTAAGTCTAAGGCTCAAAACTGTCTCTTCTGTTTATTACAGGAAGTACATATGTAAGTCTGAAATTGCAGATCGAAGACTATTTCATATAAATATTTTTTTTTTGTATTTAACATGAATAGTTATAAAGGCTTGGAGAAGAATTCAATCACATTACGAGAGTTAGTTTGTAGTTATCAAGGACACGGAATTACGGACATAGTCTGGACCTTTCCAACAGCTTAAAAAACGGACGAAAATTCCGACATTGACATTACTTCGTTGTTTTTCAACATATACGCATAAGCCCCGATATATAGTATTTGTATTTTTAGTCCTAGCACTGCTATGTCAATAAACAACATAAACATCCCCTTTCCTTTGCTTTTGATTATTTCCTGTGAAAACACAGGAAAACACACAGAATCAAAAGCAAAGGAAAGGGGATGCAAAACAATACAGATTTGATGGATTTTTGTATTATAGTTTGAAATCGGATGATGTGTCCCTCTAAAACGATTACCGAATTAAAAAAAATTTGAAATAAAAAAACAGTTACGCAGGCTGTCCCCGCTTTAAATAATTAGACTCGCCTGGTGAAAGGGTAATAACCAAAGGATTTAAACATTACTGAGGCGTCATTTTATTTGGTTAAACTACAATACATTTGGCAAGGTTAAAATAGGTAATTATTTCTAAAATGTTTCAAAAATTGCAATTAATAAGTAAAGCACATATTTATGTATGTACATAAGTACATACATATACCATACGTAAGTACATATATATCTACATACATATGTATATGACAAGTAAATCTTCGCATATCGTCATACACACATCTACATACATATATATGTACATGTACATATATAGGCATCATTAATTAAACCTATTTCTAATGAAGTTGATAGATAGACTAACAGGAAACGCCCACACACAAATGCATACACAGAAACATACATACTTATATACATATGTATTTACCTGCTTTATATTTCCATTCATTTTGTCGTTTACATGGATTACATTATTCGTTTCTTGTGTACCATATTTTTCACTGGTTTTCGGAACCTCACCGAGTGTCATGATTATTTAGTCAAAATGACCTGAAAAATGATTCAACATAAAAATGAAATATATATATATATAGACATGTATGTACATGCATATGTACATATGTAATTATTTTCTCTTTTTTATTATACACAGATGCGAGTATACTACGTTGGACAAGCACTAACTATATACACTTATATTTATATATCTCTTTAATGTGTTAGTATGATGTCATCGGTATAAATTCGCTTTATTATAAATTTATAACTTTGTACACACAATCAGGTTTAAAATTTGTACTTTTCGTATGTGTATATGATAAGTTTACATAAATTGCCAAACGAATGTTCTACTTCACACAAAAGTAGAGGAGGCACTACATGTTCCATCGATTTTTTATACATCGATGCTATGTTTATCGATCATATTTTTAAATATCGGTATTAAGTAGTTTGGCTATAAAACATACATACATGTACATGTATTTATCTAAAATTCCTCCAAACTACTTGTTAGTTAGTTACTCGTGAACTAACAAGATAATTGTATTTAAAATTACCATACTTAAGCTGCCAGTCAGAGAAAGAAGTACATATATTAAATTGATTGCCTCACACTCATATAAGGAGGGAGATTTACAAAAGTTAATTGAACTATGTGTTCAAAGTATTTAAAACAATAAGTCACGCGGAGGAGGTTTTATTTGTATAATAGGGAAAATGCCACTAATAATCACCATTTAAAGAATTGTTGAAAGCACCCATTCACAATTGGTTTTGACATCAGCTACACTCGTGACTGTGACCTCTCGATATACCGATATTTCTGAAAGTGGTACACCACCAATTTTTAATTGAGCTGGCAAAATAATGTAAACGTTTAGCGTTAATAAGAAAAAAAACTATCCATTATGGCTCAAGAGACAATAATACTGATATTATTAGTAATAGTTATGCTTGTTGGTTCCTATCTGGCCGGGAGTATACCCATGTTGATGAAGTTAAGTGAGGTTGGTACCAGAAATCTATTAAACATACATATGTACATTGATAAATACGTAAACCTATTTCTTTTGATTTAAAGGAAAAGTTGAAATGTGTAACTATCCTGGGCGCCGGCCTGTTAGTGGGCACTGCTCTAACCGTTATTATACCGGAAGGTATTCGTTCATTGTATACCATGGGCAGCGAACGAACAGAATTGGGTCCACCCGAACACCAGGACTACTCACAAACAATTGGGCTTTCCCTTGTGCTTGGTTTCGTATTTATGATGCTAGTGGATGTATCACAGCGGAGGAGTAATATCGGAAATGAAAGTAAAAATGGTGCTACATTAACGCTCGGGTTGGTGGTTCATGCGGCAGGTACTAAGTTGACATTTACTAATTTAAATAAATTTATAAATTTCTAGAAGCTAATATATGAATGCTTGAAATGAGAGTTACAAATTTGTACAGTTGCCAGAATGGCAAATACCAAAGGCATTATTTAACAAGATATATAACGCCCATTCTTTTGAGCTGCATTATGTACTACTGCATTCTACTGTTTCACACTTAAGAGCGGAAAATTCTAAAAATAAAATGCGCTGTCAAGTGTGAGTATAACAGATTAAAAATGCTTGAGAATAAGTGTGCACAGTGTAAGAGAGCTTATAACTCAAGCTTATGCAGGCTTCGCCTATAACATGGGATAGCAACTGGCCGAGCACCGTACAACGGTAGCGCGGCCGCACAAGCACAGTATAACCTTCATGCTTGCTCGCCTCACACAAACGGAATACGCTTTTGAACAAAGTTTCAAGAGGTACTGAAATACTAACAAATCGTATGGCGTTACTTATCTTGTTGTTATAATGGTCTTAGCTATGCTATTATTAGGATGCCGCGTAATCAAGTTGCGCTGGTTAGTTTTATTTTGTTTCCTCTAATATTTGTTTTTTTCTATTCATTAATGAGCTATAACCCATGTTTACTACAACAAAAATGATCCGAGCTCGTTGATGGGAAATTCTGGTAGAGTTTGACCCCTACATAAGGAAAATATTAATAAAATGGTTTCCTATTTATCGATTTTTAAAGAGGTTAACAAAAAAATTCAGACTTTTCGTCTTTCCATGTGATACCCCGAGTTGTAGCCAGGCGATTAAAATATTCAAATATTTTATCATACTCCTAATTAGATATTCTATTTATTATTTTTCAGCTGATGGCATTGCCTTGGGTGCAGCGGCCACGTCTAGCCATCAAGATGTGGAAATAATTGTATTTTTAGCCATAATGCTTCACAAGGCACCCGCAGCCTTTGGTCTGGTAACTTTTTTGTTACACGAGAAAATAGATCGGCAGAAGATTCGACGACATCTCGCTGTTTTTTCATTATCCGCACCACTTCTAACGATTTTAACGTTTTTTGGTATTGGCCAAGAGCAAAAGGAGACGTTAAATTCAGTAAATGCATCGGGCATTGCCATGTTATTTTCAGCTGGCACATTTTTGTATGTGGCCACTGTGCATGTCCTGCCTGAACTTACGCAAGGTGGTGGTGGACCTCGTCAGCATGATTATCGTTTATTGGAAGAATCCTCACGGGACATTGTCACAAGTGACAATAATGGTAGCAATAGTATAC
Organism: Drosophila kanapiae; assembly: GCA_008042475.1. NCBI lineage: Eukaryota > Metazoa > Arthropoda > Insecta > Diptera > Drosophilidae > Drosophila > Drosophila kanapiae. Next base: position 27,163 of record VNJM01003500.1, read on the forward strand.
AAACTTTAAAGTATAGCGAACTAGTTATAATGATTTGTGGTGCTATGCTACCGCTAATAATTACTTTTGGACATAAGCATTAGAATAATTTGAACATTCTTGAAAGTCAAATGCTTAAAAGATTGTGGCTTTTATGCAATAATATACTTTGTGGCTACAAAAAGAAAAAACAATATTCTTAGTTTAATTGTAGAAATAAATTAGCTAGAAATAAATTGTAGAATTATATACTCCCAGGTGCTATTAGTACCATTATAGACGGAGAACAAATTGCTTCTTACGTAAAAGGTGATGTTGGCTTTCCAGCGAAATAGACGGTAAACTGACAGTTTTTTGGTGGAATAGTATATAAAGGAGAATATTACCAAACCAATCAGAATATTTTATCTTTTTAATGTTGGTCGTTAGATGTTACAACTAATTATATTCCACTTTCCACGATTAGTGTCTTGTGACGCGGATGTCATCTTAATGGAAACTCTGTTATAAGTGTCATTATTATAGACGGAAAAAATATTACTTCTTACGCCACAAGTTATGTTAGCTTGCCACCAAATATACGGTAAAGTGTGGACAGTTTTCTGGTGGAGTAGTATATTAAGGAGGAAATAGCCTTACTTAATTTTATCTTTCTAACATTGGGCGTTAGATCAAATACCACGTTCAGTGTTTTTTGTGACGCGGACGTCATCTTAGTGGAAACGCTGGATAACTATCGAATTCATGATTAAACTCAATACATGTAGCTGCTATGTACGTGAAAATATATCGGCTTAAATAAGAAGAAGCAGTTCCATGTATTCGAGTTGTCTTTACTTGGAGCAAAGATACATAGTTTAGTTTTAGGTCAATCGATTGTACATTTCTGCGTGAGTGCTGTACTCAACAAAGTTAAACGACCATATCTAGTTAATTTGAGTAATGTTATTGCTATTGCGTTAATGTTAATGTCGGAAACTCAATATACAAACACATAAAAGATAAGTTTGTATGTATGTGTATGTATACTATATGCGAATTTGCTTTCCAGACATAACCTAATATGTACACACATATATATTTTCCAAAATATTTCAACATATACCAGTAAATATTAGAAGATATTTTCTGATGTACATATAGTCGTACATAAAGTTTCGATCAACTCGTGTATAGTGTTTATAAGTTATGTGTACAAAAACGTCAACCAAGAGTGTTGCCACGCTTTAAATATTTTACATAATGACGTATTACAACTGCCATTTTTACAAAAAAATAAATGTTTCATGATTGTAAATTATTCTAATTTCCCTGTGTAATAAAAAATTAGAAATATTTTCTTACCTCTTATAATGTACACAACACAATGCACTTTTAACGCTTTCTTTTCGGCCAGGTGGCAGCACTGCAAGTACTATTATAGCTGTGTGCATTTCGTTGAAAACACTAGTAACTTGTACCGTCCCCGTCGTTAGACGTACCCGTAAATTTTCAAATTACATCGAAAATGTAATAGTATTTTATATAAAAAAGTTTTTATTTCTAGAAAACTATTAACCACACATTATTTAAGATTTGTTTTATCAAATGTGGAAAAAGGGATTAATTCCGTGGTGTGTGTATGTATGTCTTACTCACACATACACACTTTGTGAAATCGCCTAAAGTGGCTTGGCCGTAGAAATATGTACATACATATATAAATGCAGACGTATGTACATATGTATGTGCACCTTTTACTTATACAGAGTAACTTCTCGTCTCGTTCGATATTAGGCTCGGAAATTCTTCGTAAATATAAAGCAATAGAATGTGCGTTCCTATACATTTATGATTTATTTAAATGCCGAACATTAAGCGGTATTATAACCGAAAGTGTTTTTTGTTTGTGCGGATCTCCATTTTGTAATTTTTTCTGGGCTCGCTTGTATTTGTGTATATATGCATGTATCTTTATGCATGTACATATGTACATGTAAATATGTGCGACCAGCGACAAGCGAATATACTAAGTTAATAGAAGAAATAGCTTGTGTATGTACATATACGTATACAGAAAAACATAGCCATGTACACACATGTGTTCATTTTCAATTAATTTTCAATGGTGTATTTAAGAATAAAACGACGTATGATTTTAAGTATTTTTACTAGAGAGTATATTTCCTGAAGCAGTGGTAGAGTTAAAATAGGTTGATTGCGTCAATGCCGCGGGCTGTGTCAAAGTTGTCAAATAAGATTCATACATACATATGTAAATATGTATATGTATCTAACATAGTTGTGTATGTATGCAATGGTTTTAAATATATGTATGTATATACAGTGTAAATTATTGAATATTTAAACTTTTATCAAAATAATTTTTTTTTAGTATGTGTGTATATGAATTAACATTAATTGTTGATTAATAATCGGCATAGTTTTAAATAGCGAAACCTTTAATGGTTCAATAGGAAAATAAACCTAAAAAAATTAAAAAAGTTTTTGATTCCAATTAAAGTTTATTTTATTTGTGAATAATGCAATGTGATTAAATCAAATTCAATATTCTTATTTTTATATTAGAAAATCATATTCAGTTTAAAAGCTTAAATAATTTTTTATTATTATCATTATAAACGATGCGTTTTTAGCGGAATAATACTTAGTGTTCTTAAATTAATAAAATTACTATTGATTAATATTAAAAAATAACGTTTTTTTTTCAAGAAAATTGGTGCCTAACGTATACATAGATTGTATTTATTATGATGACGTGCTAAAAATACCGATATTTATGTAACTCGTATTGCTTTTTCGTTTATTTATTTAAATACAGCACTCAAAAGGGGAAACAAAGCATAAGGAATACGAAAAACACATTCTAACTTAGTTTCGTTAAAAAATTGCAACAATTGCCATCGATAATGACGTTTTCAACCAATTTAAGGCTGGAATAGTTAATGAAGCACAAGATCAGGAGTTGCAGTTGGAGCATTTAAGCACGATGCGTGAAGCACTATTTGCCCAAGATGGCTGGGGCTGTCAGCATGTCAATCAGGATACCAACTGGGAAGTACCTAGTTCACCGGAACCAACCAATAAGGATGCTGCTGGTGGACCACCAATGTGGAAGCCAAGCATCAACAATGGCACCGATCTCTGGGAGTCCAACTTGAGGAATGGCGGTCAGCCAACGGCTCAGCAAGTTCCAAAACCATCATGGGGTCATACGCCGTCGTCTAACTTAGGCGGAACATGGGGCGAAGATGATGATGGAGCGGACAGCAGTAGTGTTTGGACGGGAGGGTCATCAGGAATCAATAATGTAGCAGGATCTGGAACGACAGTGGGCCAAGTCGTGAATCAAGGCAGTGGCGGCAGCGGTGGTGGAGTTAATGTTGGACCCGGTGGTGTTGTCTCATCTGGCGGACCACCGCAGTGGGGACAAAATGTGATTGGCGTCGGACTTGGAGGAACCGGTAAGTAATCATAAAAAAAGTTGAATTAAAGGCTACAATATTATGTACATCGGTATTGTTCAACTTAGTCATTGCTCGATTGTTGAATGCGATCCTACCAATTGCTTATCACTGTGAACGGCAGTCCAATTAGTGACGTAATGTAATGATCAAAGAACTACTTTGAGCGGGAGCGTATAAAAATTGAGTTGAAGTTGGGCCTTTTTATGTGTGCTAAGTTCATGGCCTCCACTTTATAAACATCGGCTTGCCGAAGTTAGATTCCTTTCTTGTTTTAGACAAACTTACATATCTAGTAAAAAAAAAAACAGTTAGAATATCAAACCTGAACCTTTTATATGTTTCAGGTGTTAGTGGCTCAAGCAATCTAGCAGGAACTCCAGGAGTTGTTTCTGGCGGTGGCAGCAATCCCACAAATACAGGTAACGGGTGGGGTGATCCTCGTGAAATTCGTCCATTGGCTGGAGGAGTTGGGGGAAACAGCGCCGGCGCCGGTTCGATGGATATTAGAAATGTGGTAGTGGATCACCGTAGCGGTAATGGCAGTGGAGGAGCATCTTCCAATGATCCTAGGGACATTCGTATGATTGTTGATCCAATGCGCGATCCTATACGTGGTGATCCTCGAGGTATTTCTGGTCGCCTTAATGGCACCTCAGAAATGTGGGGACATCATGCTCAAATGTCGCATAGCCAAAATATGCAAAGTTTGAATAAAATGGCAGCTCCAGCTGGAGTTGGAGGAGGAGGAGCAACAACAGGAGGAGGTCCTGGTACTGGTCCTAATCCTGTATCTAGCAATATAGCGTCGCAGTGGGGTCCACCAACCCAGGGAGTTGGCGTTGTGAAAGACATATCGAAGCAGATTTCTGGATGGGAGGAGCCGTCGCCACCGCCTCAACGCCGGAGTATTCCTAACTATGATGATGGTACCTCTTTGTGGGGACAACAGCAGCAGCAGCAAAGTCGCGTTGTCACTGCAGCTCCTGCCGGCGGTGGTCATTGGAAGGATATGACGGATTCAATTGGTGGAAGAAGCGGCCATTTAATGCGTGGCAATGTTCCAACAGTTGGAGCTAGTTCCATGACCAGTGTTGTAGTTGGACCACAATCTCGATTAGCACCGCAGCATAAACCCGAAGGTAACACCTTGTGGATGCAAGGCGGTGGCGTTAGGAATCCTCCAGGGGTTGTGACCAATACTTGGGGTGATGATGGCCATGGCGCAACCAGTAGTGTTTCTTCTGGAAACAATTGGTCAGATGAGAAATCCAATCAATCTTGGAGCGATTGGGGAAGCAATAATAAGGCAAACAAAGCTTCTACCTCCGGATGGAGTAGTGCTAGTGTAGGAGCTATCGATGGAGTTGTGGAGCTCGGTAACGATTGGAATCCACATAGTGTTGGTGTTGGTGGAATCATTGGAAAAACTCAACAACAACAACAGCAGCAAAAGCTAGTTGGAATGGTTAATGTGATCAACTCTGATATGATTAAACAAAGTAAACAGTATCGAATTCTCGTTGAGAATGGCTTTAAAAAGGAAGATGTGGAACGGGCATTAATCACAGCGAATATGAATATTGAGGAGGCAGCCGATATGTTGCGTCTTGGAAATTCCTCATCATCATCGTTAGTAATGGACGGGTGGCGGCGACAGCAGCAGCAGCACGATGATGGGCTTGTTGTCGGGTCCTCCTATTCCGATCACTCAAGCTCTGCTACTGGAGGGAGTGGTGGAGGAGTTGGATTTCCTGGACGATATCCAGTTGTTGGCAGTGGAGGACAGCAGTCTTCAATGGGATTTTCTCATGTAAGTAGAAAAAATTGTTTCATTATTAAAAGAATCTTTATTCAATTTTATTTTATTTAATATTTGTGTGAAACTTCCGAAATTTGCGCGAAATAAGCTCCGTGGTGTATTTGCTTTTATATATCCATTTTTTTTGTCTTACAAATATAATTTTTTGTAACTTAAAAAAATCAAATGTGTAATTTGATCAAGATTGGACTATCGGAGAAAAATAGAAAAATAATATGAACAATGAGTACAGTTCCTTATTATTTCACTTTCATATAACTCGATATATACATTTCGTGCTCAAACCCAGGGTATTATAACTTATTGCCATCGAGAACATATTAGGAAATTAATTTATGTAGAGCTAGCAAATCTTGTGACAACAATACAGATCAACCTTGTTTCAAAATTTGGTAACACCCACAAAATATCGATAAATCAGTTATAGTTTTACATACTGCTTAAAGTAAATATGTATATACGAAATAAATAGACTTGAGTAGACGTTGTCTTACATTTTAAGTATATTCAGACAAAAAAAGAATAAAAAAAAAAACATATTTATTTACTCCAATACAATTAAAAAAATAAACATACAAGGTAATTTAGTTGTAATTGAAAATTATATTGGTTATTAATATATGTTTTTTTTGTATTCATTATTTGTCGGAATATACTTAAATTTTAAGAAAAAGAAAACGAAAAAAGAACCTATTAAATAAAATTATAGTTATATATTTTTAGCACTATAAATGGTGCAAATAATAACTTTTTAAATTAAAACCTGCAGATATACAATCTTCGGCTTTACCGAAGTTAGCTTCCATTTTAGTTTATTTTTTATATTTTATTTAATGATATTAATGATTCTTGCAGAATCCAATGAATAATATGGGCAATACAGCTGTTACTGGAGGTGGTAATAACAATGCCAACAATATGACCGCTTTGCAAGTGCAAAAGTATTTAAATCAAGGAGGAGGACCACATGGCCCTCAATCAGTTGTTGGCAATACGGTATCTTCGGTGGTATCTGTGGGTTTTGGTGGCCAGCAGAATACATCCAATGCAACAGGAGTGGTCGGGGGAGCAGGAGTAGGAGCAGGTGGAGCACCTGTTAATCTAACATCTGCAAACACAAACAATCAGCAACCGTCAGGCCAGCAGATACGAATGCTCGGCCAACAGATACAATTGGCCATTCATAGTGGCTTTATATCCAGTCAGATATTGACACAGCCGCTAACACAAACCACATTAAATTTGTTGAATCAATTACTTAGCAATATTAAGGTGAGTTCAAAGGGATTTCTTTATATACTGTATAGCAATTTCGAACCGCTACCACTTTAGTAGACATGTTTATATGAATATCAAAGTAGGAATGTTGATAATATATCAACATTTCGATACCTATCCGGATATAGGATATAATTATTTTCTATCTGGTGACGGTGCACTGAAAAGAGGAATCTAAAATTTATGGCAAATACTGCTACATGCAACCTCTGCAGCTAAATAAAAAAACAAGCGAATCACTTGAAGACCAGCTTGTGTGTGTATTTCCTCGTTTAAAATAAAAACCTTTAATTTGAAGAGTAGAATGCATTTCAGTGCTTTATAAAATTGCCTTTGCTTAGTATTGTCTTATAGGCGCCTTCGTATGTTTGTATATCTAGGTATACTCGTAAATGTGAAGAACTTGGTTTAATGTTTTTCAAAAAAATATAAGGGGTGCGTTCAGACACGGCGTTATGACATGCACCCAAATATAATATGATAACAACGTAAAGCGCAGCAGGAGTAGAAATAGACACTACCTGCGCAATTACATATCTGCTGTAGTTTCCGATAAGCTTTGTAAACAGTTTTAACCACCATGTCAGTCTGTCCGGTTATACGCGACCTACTCAGGTGTTTAATTTCAATGCAAAACATATTACTCTTATCCCAGTGTCGTATTTCTGAACAAGTACAAAAAGTATGCTGAAATATTAAAAAATATAATTAACACATAATATTATAATTTTAATTGTTAACCCAATGTGAATACGCCCATATTGTTACGGTACCAAGTATGAAAAGTGGCAATAGACAAAATCTTGCTGGCTTCGAAATGGAATAACCACGCATGCATGATCCGTGTATGTGAATGCATGAACACGCACACATACAAAGGCCAATTCAAGCGCACGACAACCTTCTTCGAGATGCGCCTTTTTGCAAATGAACTGATCTGAGCGGTCGATGCGAGCGAGAGCGTAAAAAGAGAGAGAGAGAGCAAAATTGCCGAGCATTCCCGAAGCTGCGGGGCCTGTCGCATACGGCTCTCTGGGGCCTGTCGCTAAAAATGTTTCGTTCCATTTTCGTTGTATGAAATGGGAAGTCTATGCTGTATGGTTGGTGCTAACCTGAAACCTTAAAACTTCATTTTCCGATCGGCACGCGACATAACTAGGATCGTTTTAAATATTTGTACTTTAAATTTGTATTACGTCTAGTAAACGAGGAATTGATTTTTCGGTTAAAAAAACGATCTTATTTAACCAAAATCCATTTTTCCAACCATTTTTCACTTAAACATAAATAAATATTAGTAAAAATGCAGATTATGGGGATTATTTTTATCGCTCAAGGCTTATATTTGAGTGAGTTCTGGCTAACACCTGTGGGTACGCGTTGGTTGTTTTTTATTGATAAAGCGATGTGTATTTTCTATTGAGTATTCATACCGTTAAGGAATAAAAAATAGCTCCGTAAAGTTTTTCATTTGACCGAAAACTTTTGCTTCCCGAAGCTAGCAACCTTTCCTGTTTTTTATATTAGTTTATTATTACTATATTTTTATTGAACATTTTTATAGCACCTTCAAGCCGCCCAACAGTCCCTGGCTCGTGGCGGAAATGCAAATCCAATGGCCGTTAATGTAGCCATATCCAAGTACAAGCAGCAAATTCAAAATTTACAAAACCAAATAAATGCACAACAGGCTGTATATGTTAAACAACAACAACAGCAAAATATGCAACCGAATTCACAACAGCAACAACAACAACAGCAGCAACAACAACATCCTTCTGCACATTTGAATACTTCTAGTAATGATTATTTAAGAGGTCACGACGCTATTAATAATTTGCAAAATAACTTTACCGAACTCAATATAAATAAGGCAAGTAATTATTTATAATTATAATATATAATTATTAAGAATTATTTTAAATACTTGTTCACAGCCATCGGGCGGCTATCCAAGTGCATCTAATCAACAATCCCGTTTAAATCAATGGAAGCTTCCAGTATTAGACAAGGATATCATAATAAATCCGGATAGTTCGGATTTCTCACGTGCTCCCGGTGCCACGAAGCAAAATTTGACAAGTAATTCAAGCAATGTTAGCTCATTGGGCTTACAAAACGATAGGTAAGTCTTTAAAATAAACTTTGTTTAGATCAGGGTTTGCCAAAACGGCTACGTTTCGTAAGGCAATTCGATTTCCTACCCTTCTAAAAATTATCTCAACGTAAAAGAATAGCCTAGTGAACTTTATCTACAGCTGTGAACATGGAAATAGCAGTGCATACGACCTACACGTTTAAAGTAGGAAAATAATATTATAAATACAACTTTGAGACAAAATTAAGTTATAAACGCTTAATGTATTTAATTTTTTATGTTTAGACATTTTTTTTCATTTTGCATAATTCAATATTTTAGGAGATACGGATAATAACAAATGAATATGGGAGTTCTATGATGCTCATTGAAATAGCAGTGTTAAAATAAAAATGCAATAAAATTCAAAAAAACTTATAAATAACTTAATCCTACTAAGTTACGATTTGATTACGTCCTAGTATTTTGTTGTACAGCCTTTATTGGTTATTACAGCTTCGAACCTACGTGACATGGAGTCCACCAAGTCCTCGCAACGTATTGGGGGATCTGGTTCCATGCCTCCTGAATAACTTGCCAAAGCTGCGGCTTAGAAGGCGGAGATTTCTTGGCCACATAACGCTTGATGTTCCCCATAAGTTCTCAATCGGATTTAGATCCGGGGACTGTGCTAGCCATGGCATTACGTCAATCTTCTCTTTGCTAAATCACTCCTTGGCCAATTTGCAGGTGTGTTTAGGGTCATTGTCCTGCTGAAAAATCCAAATTAAGGCCATTTCTTACTGAGCATACGGCAGCATAATGTTTCTCAATATATTGACATAGACTTGTTGGTCATCCCATCGATCATATGTATGGCACCCACACCACTGTACGATAAACATGCTCATACAAAGATTTTAGGGCCACCATGCTTAACGGTCTTAAGCGTATGGCTGGGGTAGTACTCGGTGTTTGATTGTCGCAGATATACTGTCTAGAGCCTGTTCCACCAAATAACACCAGTTTTGACTCGTCTGTCCAAAGGATATTACGTCGTTTGGATAGCGGTCAGTTCAAGTTACTTTTGGCAAAATCCAACCTGGCTTTGCCTCTAAACCAGTAATGGGGCCTTTCGTGGACATCCCGCATTCAAATTTTAATCCAGTAGTCTTCTTCGAATAGCCATATCACTAATTCTAAAACTAGGCTGCGCTTTTATATTTCTAGAGGACGGACGCTAAGGGATTCGTCTTGCTAAAGTGCACAATTCGTCGGTCCTCTATAATTTGGGTTTTGCGTATCGCAATTCGATTAATTTTTAATATTTAATTTTAGCATTAGGAATCATATTGGCAGAATATTTGAACCGGCTTTGTATTTTTTGTGTATGATTTAGGTATGTTTTGCCCTCCTTCCTAAGCTGAACTATTGTTTCCTTTCTCTCTTGGAGCAGTGGGGTCCTCTGCCCACTGAAATTAATTTTTTTCAATAGTTATCATGTATTGTCGAATAAATTACAATAATGAACCTTATTAAACTCACTTTTAAGAAAATGAAGCAAATTTTCGGCTTTTTTAGTGGAAGAAAATCAAAAACTGATATTTCAGTGTGCAGGCAAAAAGTTGTGGACCTTAGCATAAATACAAAAACAACCGAAGAACAGAACAAATCTAATGGGATTTTTGCTTGTTACATATCTCTATGATCCATCTTACATAAACAATATGCAAGCGATTAACTAACCATAATGAATAAGCTAAAAAACCGTTATGTGCTTTTGTTTCCTTCGCACTGCTATTTACATGTTCACAGATGTACTTAAAAAGTATTTTTTTTTAAATCATATATCATCTTGATATATTGGGCTTTGCAGAATTAGAGACAAAACGTAGTTTGGTTTGATATATTGGAGTGTGCCGGTATTATTATAAATGTGGCTTAAAGATGTTTTAAAAATATTATGTAAAACGAGACAAATATATAAAATATAATTTTCCTAATATATTTTCGACACAACCGATATTTTAAAGTTGACTTCGATACTTTCGATATATCAAACAATATATTTTTTATATGAATTTGAATGAGATCATTTTGTCAATATATCCTATCGGAGTTTCCTGTTAATTTATACAATCCTTTTTTTAAAAAAGAGTGGTACCATTCTGTTTAAATAAATCACCTGGCATATGGACAAATCGTCTGTACTGCCTTTATCTAAGCCAATACTTCTACAAATACAGTATTTGTAAGTCTGTATGTCTCAAGAAATAAATAATAAAGCTTCTAACGCCAGCATTTAACTCGTTTTTTTATGCTGTCCAACATGTTCTACCTTTTAATCTGAATAGTTGTGAAAGTTGAAATTTAATTTATGAAATTGAAATCATTTTAATTATTTAAAATTATGATTATGATGTGTAGTCAATTGTTTTAAATTATAATGATATGTACCCAATAATCTCAAAAGTAGACACCCTTCCCAAACTAAAAACTTTAATCCTAACTAACTTAGTACGTATGGAACCAAATATAACGTTATGCAAAATTTCTAAAAGAAAAGGAGAAAGGAAACACCCCCCAATGTTACAAAGGTTGAAGAAATCGATATTTGTTATTTTTATAGGCTTTTCAAATGCTTATGATTAAAATTAATTTGTCAGAAAAGTATTTCAAGTTCAACGCAAGCCAACAACACCAGCAAGACTTGAGGGTACCAATATCTGTAAAACAATGTGAAATATCATTTATTATTTTATTCAATTTAGTACTTGGTCAACTGGTCGCAACATTGGTGACGGTTGGCCCGATCCCACAACCGATAATGAGAATAAAGACTGGTCAGTAGTTGCTCATCAGCAGCCGAATTCGGCAGCAGCAGCAACTGCTTATACCGATTTGGTTCAAGAATTTGAGCCGGGCAAACCATGGAAGGTAATACTGTACATTTGCAATAAAATCAAAACATATCCCAAGCACATGTTTGCTTTCTAAGGGTTCTCAGATCAAAAGCATAGAAGATGATCCCAGCATTACACCTGGTAGCGTGGCACGATCTCCATTATCCATCAATCCAACGCCAAAAGATGCTGACATTTTATTCACCAATACTACTGCGACAACTACTGGCAAAAATTCACCGACTGATTTGCCGCCATTAAGTTTATCGTCATCAACATGGAGTTTTAATCCAAATCAAAATTTTCCAAGGTAAAATTGATTTTATATATATTAACCTTTACAAACATTTATATTTAATTGAATTTTGTATATATAGAATCTGTACATCGGCTAAATAAAAGTTTCCCTAAAAATAAAATTTGTATATCCTGTACCCATACAGTACAAGGGTATTATAACTTAGTGGCAACCGAAAATATATTTAACGGTAAAATCGTATTATAAACATATAAACATGGGAGGTTTTAAACAATAAAGATCTGTGTATGCTGGAATTATTTAACAGCTACATTTGTGTTAACAGCAGCAATGGGTGTTGCTCACCAAGTTCATAGCAACATTTTTATATTTAACTTGTTTAATTAAAGTTTTTTACAAATTAGGGCATAATTGGACAAAGTACAAGGTACAGGGTATCTCACAGTCTAGCCCACTCGACTATGGTATTCTTACTTTGTGTGGTTCTATGTGAAAAATATTTAACTACATATAATATAATATGAATCTTTACTTTACCACATAATTGTTTAAAATTTATGATCTCATAGTTGGTCGGATAACACTCAACAATGTGCTGCCTCATCGGAGCTTTGGACAAGCCCTCTAAACAAATCATCTACGCGGGGTCCGCCCCCTGGATTGACTGTCGCTACAAATAAACCGGGCAACGGTGGAGGTAGCACATCGTCCACGCCTTCTTCAACAGCTAATGGCTGGCTACAACAGACTCCTCGAAGTGGCGGGGGCGCCAGTACCCAAACACCAAATACAACTTGGACTGCTGCTAGCGGTAATACATCTTCTTGGAGCTCCAGTTGGTTACTTCTTAAAAATTTAACAGCCCAGGTATGCTTTTAACAATTATACAATTTATAAATGACACAAATACTTGTTGAATATTAATTAGGATACATTTTAAACTGAGTGTAGAAAAGATAAGGCAATAGAGGCCGGAGCTTACGCTTATCAATATCTATACCATTACAGATGAAACATTATAGCGAAAACATCGATATTATCGATGTTAAAAAATAAATATAAAACAATTTATTATTTATATGTGCATAAAAGCTTAGTGCAACCCATTAAAGGATATATGTATTACTGATCAGCACCACTATGAAACATTAGATCTCATTGACTATAAGAATAAAAGATACCAAATTATGCTATACAGCATTCTTATCCGTTGCACCCTGATAAAATTTGTTATAATCTCCAATCTCGCCCTAAATATTTGAGCATTTTGTTTTAAATTAAATTAATATTGAGTAATTGTAATTTTGCTGACGTTTCTGAAAATATGAGTAAAATCTGATAAGAAGGGAGTGTGGTTTGTTTGGTAGCAACAACTCTGGCCCATGCGAGCAGTGTGACCGTTTATGAAAGTTACGGAAGTAATGAAAAAAATTAGCACAAAACGAGAAACCAAATTGAGGAAATCTAATTGGCTTGCTTCCATAAGATAAAATAGCTCCATAAGAAAATAGTTATAATTGTCTAAATCAGGCAAGGGCAGCAAATATAAGGGAAAGAGCTACAGCGCAGCGACCTCCTCCAACGAGACCCCTCGCAGTCATAAAGCAGGTGTCGCATTTCAAATTCGGCACTTTCAATTGATTTAGTCACTTTTCTGCTTTAGTGCCCTAAGAAGAACGACTAAAGAACAAATCACTTTTTTTCACTGAGTGCAGAAGTCGAAACTAACTGCGCACTTTTTTTTTTGTGCGTGTGGACACTATCTTTGTTGTTGTTGCAAACTTCAGATCGTGGGCATCGCGCCCTTCTTTTTAATATATTTTGGTGTTCCTTTCTTCATGAAGTACTTGGTACGAGCGACGGTCGTCTGGCCCGACTTGCTGGCGTCAGCGGGGGAAGATCCTCCGACCACAAAGTTAAGATGCGCGAGCTGGCAGTGCCACAAGGATTAGTACTGAGGATTTGTATTTTAGGCAAGCTTTTCTGTATGAAGAAGTTATCCTGCCGATTATTGCCGCACGTGAAACAAAAACAATAACAACGATCGCACTTCAAAAGATTGTTTTGGCCATGCTGATGCCGAATTCTGCAGACTTTTGGCGCAGATTGGTAACTGTTGTACCTGGATCCACTATTAAACACCACAACATAAAGAGGCAATTGACTGCCATCACGAGTGGTCCGAAGCGACCAAGGAAGGCTCATTGGGTTGGAAAGGTCTTAGCTTCGGTTTTTTTTTAACACAGTCATACGAATATATCATTTTTTTTTTTTTTTGCTGCAGTTGTTTTTAAAACGTTAATTAGGGCTGTGTTTTTGTGAGTTTAGTAGTGATTTAATTATTCTCTTGTAGTTTTTCATAAAGTTTAGACGGGCTTTGTCCGAGTTTAGGACAAAGGTGCAAGGAGACACCCCTTTCATTATTATTCACGCTATCCCACTGGGAGTGATGCGCATTTGCGCCTCAGCCCAATACAGCCTTTAGCAAGAAGAGGATCTTCTCTGGCTTCAATTAAAGGAAACCAGATCCTCGCTCGGGGCTTACTGGAGATCTTTGTCCAGTCCAGTACGACTAGGTTCTCCCCCTCATAACATCTTACTCCGGCCCGTAGTATAGGTAGTATAGTTGTGTGGGAGGGGGAGAATGTAGAGCAAGGAAGGGCACGCAGTGGCTCTTTTTGCTCAGTTTGCTCAGCAGGTAGAATTTTTTTCGATGGCGCCAGCATGTCGCACAAGACGACAGCCGCGCGTGCCCAGTCATCCATGAAGAAATGCAACAACAAATTCTATTTATTTTATTCTATTTTTTATATTCTAAATAGGCGTCAAAGAGGAGACATAAAAAGGTCGAGATGCTCGCGATCTCGAGTTTGCAACAACAAATACAGTGTCTTCGCCCACGCACAAAAAAAACAAATTGCGCAGTTAGCCGCGACCTCTGCACTGAGTGAAAAATTTTTGATTTGTTCTTTGGTCGTTCTTCTAAGAAGGCCATGAAAAATACAGAAAAGTGGTTGAAGAAATTGAAAGTTCCTAATTCTAAAGGGGAAATTTTTTATTTTTGGCAGTGTAATGCATTCGCGCACACAAGTGACCTTTTTCTCGACTGCGCCGGATCGCGGTGGTGGAGGTTGTCCCTTTTTTTTTGTATGTCTGCTGTCCCGATGTGCGTTTGCTCCGTTCCTTAGATTTCGTGCCCTTCCTTGATGTAGAGCAATTTATTAGAAGCGGTTGAATAACTCGCTTTGTTAGTACTACTTTGATTATTTGCTGGGTTTCTTCCAACTCTCACCGCCTGCTTATTCCCAGCTAGCCTCCTAAGAGACCGTTTACATCAGTAAGTAAGATTTTTAGAGTGATTTTCATTTCAATCGAATCGATCCAATTGCAAACTGCAATTTAGTTAATTTAAAACTTACGCTTTCAAAGCCCGCTAAAATCGAGTCTACGCCGAAGATTATACAGCACCATGGGCATCGATAAATCTACGATGAATATGTTTATTGGTGTTGGCATCGATCCTTTGCCAGCATTAATATTTATTTATATTTATATTTATATTTATATTATATTTATATTTATATTTATATTTATTTATATTTATATTTATATTTATATTTATATTTATATTTATATTTATATTTATATTTATATTTATATTTATATTTATATTTATATTTATATTTATATTTATATTTATATTTATATTTATATTTATATTTATATTTATATTTATATTTATATTTATATTTATATTTATATTTATATTTATATTTATATTTATATTTATATTTATATTTATATTTATATTTATATTTATATTTATATTTATATTTATATTTATATTTATATTTATATTTATATTTATATTTATATTTATATTTATATTTATATTTATACATTTGAACTTAATTTAGCGTAATTACTAGTTTCAGATTATATTTTATTATTTATTTATTTTTATTTATATTTATATTTATATTTCTACATTTTAACTTAATTTAGAGTAATTACTAATTTCAGATTATTTCTATTTATTATTTCATATATTCTATTTATTTTCTATTCTATTCTATTTATTTCATATTTCAAATTATTTACGTGCCTTTTTGCAACATAATTCTGAATGTTATCAAAACTATTTTTCTCGCTGTAAGGTGAAATTTAAGGATAATCCTAAGCAATTTTATTCATTTCTTAAATGTAAAAGAAAATCCTCTTCTTTTCCACCATGTGGCTTCATTTTAACTCATCCTGTGGCCAGTAGTGATTTCGATATCGCTAATTTATTTTCAGAGTTTTTTCAAACCACTTACTCGTCAAATCCGCTTACTAATTCCACTTCTTACCCCTACTCTCTGCCTTCTTCCGATAATATTTTTATTCCAATTATAGAATTTCCAGACAGTTTCGACCTCTTTTCCTGGAAATATGCAGATCTAACTTTGATTTCCATGACCCCTTTCGCATCATGTGTTCTCTTTATAATGAATTATATCATGTCCTATGTAGTGAAAAATCATTGTCTTTTAATGCATCTAATATTAAGTTGCATTTATCCTCCCAGCTGTAAATCTTTTCCTTGACACACCCGATGTGAGACGGAGCATATCGTTAAAAAATTCTCCTACAGGGTCGGGGGAAAGATTTTTTACTAAGATTAATATTAAGTTTTAATGTTAACAGCCTATTATTTGTTAACTAATATAACCAAATAAAAAAAAAAAATATATATATATTTCTACATTTGAACATAATTTAGAGTAATTACTAATTTCAGACTTTTTTTTTCAGATTGATGGCCCCACATTACGTACATTGTGTATGCAGCATGGCCCCCTTGTAAGTTTTCACTTGTATCTAAGCCAAGGAATTGCCTTATGTAAATATACTACACGCGAGGAAGCCAACAAGGCGCAATTGGCGTTAAATAATTGTGTTCTCGCCAACACAACTATATTTGCCGAATCTCCGAGCGATAACGAAGTGCAGAACATAATGCAGCATTTACCACAACAACAAGGAACTTCCTCCTCTGCAAACTCGAGTGTTGGAAGTAGTATAAGCACCTCTGCTCCATCCAGCAGCAGTGCCAGTAGCAACGGAAATGGTAACGGCGGCAATGCCAATAGCAGTAACAGTGGGAACGGTGTTACTAGCAGCAGCACGAATCCAAACTCTAGCGTGAACAACTCGAATCTACTTAATCCTGGCGGTGGAGTGGGTAATGTTACAAATGCGTCAAGTGGAACTAGCTCTGCAACGAGTTCTGTTAGTGCAGCAAGTAATGGCGGCGGAGCGGTAGTAAGTGGAACAACCGTTGCTGCTTCAAAGAGTAGTGGAAACGCTTCTAGTAATGTAGCGAACAGCAGCACCACCAATAATTCGCAATGGCGTCAAACTAGCCAAAATCAAGGCACAAGACCATCCGGCCGAGAAGCGGATTTTGATTATGTATCTCTTGTTTATTCCATAGTTGATGATTAAAAGGATCATCGTTGACTATATCGCATTCTGTGACTATAAAAAACAAACACACACCCAAAAAAGCTTCAAAATGATTCGAAAGTAAAGACCATGTTGTGAAGAACAATTTAAATAGAAATATATATATATATTATAAAAAAAATATGGATACGACTGATAGACGAAAATGGACTTAGAATTTTTTGTATGATGCCCTTAGATTTATTTTTCTTCATCGCGTTCATAGAGATCTAATAAAAAACTTGTATCTGTGTAAGTTTACATTTAATCCAAGATATAAAAAAAATTAGTTGTCAAACAAAAAAAAGTAAAACAAAGTGTACTACTTAAAAGCAAGAAAGCATTACCTTCCTATTTAAGTAAAGTGGTTTGACTCTTGATTCCTAAAATGGGAATATACCAACAAGATATATACTATAATATGTGTGCGCATTCAAAACTCATATATAATGTATGCATCTTCACATAATATACATATTAACGTATGAGTTATATGGAAAAACTAAATATATTTTCCGATAACGAACTGAAGTCAAGTTTTTGTCGCAGTAGCATATATTTCAGGGACAACGGCTTAATGTAATTATCGTAATCTCTGAAGCCTTGACATAGGAACAGAACAGAGAAGACTAGAAGATGCATATGATGTACATATATGTCTGTATGTAAAAGGCTACAACGTCCTATTTTTGCTGCTTGTGTGCATATACGATAAAAAAAAAGCCTAAACAACAACAACAACTAATTCATGCGTGTTTTTTGTGTTTCCTCCAATTAAGGAAAAAATACCTGTGTTATATTCATTATAGGAAGTTATAATCTTATTACGGTTTTGCTTTCATTAAAGCATTCCCACCGAAAAAAAACAAAATTTCGGTTATACATTATATAAAATCACAATAAAAATATCGATGAAGTTAAAATGGGTTATTGCCTTTTACAAATTATTTTTTGTCGTCCCCTTAAAATATGTTTTTTTCACTTTCAGGAACAACAATCAAAAGATGATTAAAAGATGATCAAAAAGATGATTATGTGCTATATTATATTTTAAACAATTTCAGCATACTTTTTTTATTGGTTTAAAAATACGAATTTGGGATAAGAGTGAAATATTTTGTCTATATCTTCCTTAGCAACAGCTTCGCTGTGATCATGAGGCAGTTCAGGAATCCCACTGGATCCCAATACGTTGACATCATCAGGCTCAAATATTCCCTTTTCGTATATACTTGATCACCGTTCAAAATGCAACTTGGGATTTGGTGCTACTCCATATTGAAGCTGAACTCATGCGTGCCATTTTGTATCCCCTTAAGCACCCATGGCCGCTCCTGCGCTCAAACCAATTGTCAAAGTATTTTTTCCACTCCGAGTGAGGCACCTCCAAAGCGTATTTAAACATGAACATTAAGAGCATCTTCTGTCGACGAAAATCGTTGACCACGCATTTTTCCCTTCATGTGCGGGAATAAAATAAAGTCATTGGATGGCGGAACAGTCGACACATGACTAGTTTTACCGATGAAACACGCGACCATTTGTTTCGAGGTGCATCTTTCAAGAACAAGTTTTTTTGGTTTTGCCTGGACTTAGAAAACGCACACGATTGCTGCTTTGTTTTGGGTTCAAAACGTCTTGCGGTCCCACACTGGACCACTAGCTAATAGACTCTATGCATCGGTTGCAAGTAGCCTCTGCTCGGTGAAGCTCCTTGTCCGTAGAAACTTCTTGTACTCCGTCGGGCATTGCGTTCCACAGCAACGAAGAGCTCCACTGTTTCCGGACCGTCGATGGTGTCACTGAAGGGAGTAAAACCACAGCACCTAAACGTACCCACAAATGCACATAGTGCACGTGTCTTGGAACTGCTCAACCCGTGGTACAGAAATTTCAGACTCGGTCGGCCTCACCCCGTTAGCTCCGACAAGCTCGGATAGGGCACCCTTGCCATATTAGTCGCCTCCTAAGACAACCAATGGCGAGCTGTGGCAGTATTCTCAGCCGCTAACCACACGGCAAGAGTGTCCGGGCTAGATGCCCATCTCTCTCCTATGCAGAAATGCATTTAACGACCCATGCCCTGTGAGCAAGAAGTACGCCATCATCGAGATTCCAAAGTTTGGATTCCGATTGACCAGAGTGAAATCTGGGATGAACCCATGCGTATCCCGCCCTAGCTCGCTTTGGTCATCCTATCTGTTCTGGCAGCTAAGTAGCAGGCACTCCTAAAGGCGAATCTCCTTCTCCTCCCATCTCAGACCATCAAGGTCCTCGCCATAGAGCCAGTCGATATCCTCCAGCGGATATCCACGCTTCAGCTGGTACTTGACTGCTAATTTCTTAGCAGCCAAATCAAGCGGGAGAGCTCCAGCCACAGTGGACACTGTACGGCATACAGGAAGACATCTTAGCAGCCTTCCGGAAAAACTTCTCTAAAGCAATTCACCATGATTGCGTCGAGCACATTGCCAAAAAGTGGCAGCAGGCATAGTCCGCGGTACGAGAATTGCGGTCCAAATTTCTCTCCTGCTTGGCGATTTTGGAGATCTCCTTCCGAGCGTATTGTCACACACATCGTGGACAATTCTGCGGAGGGTTTTACTTGCTGGTCCAACGGCGAATCAGAGAAGTCCTCTGGAAGTCCGGTTGCCCGGCTCACCATCTCCTCCTCGAACAATCGCCAACGCGCATTGGAGAAGTTCCAGGTTGTAGTTGGTTCGGCCACAACATTAATGATGTTGTGGTCACTCAACTATGGCCCACATAGTCAACATATCGTTGACAATCGTCACAACAATATCACTACTTCCTCCGTAGATACACGAAATATAGCCGATTTGGCAATGTCTACAATTTAGAGATGGCATGGACGGTCGACTTCGCCTTCCGGAAACCGAACATTTCTTTCTACAGCTGAGTGCCGATTGATGTTCCAGCACCTTGCCATCTCCGTCGATAAGACATATTGCCTATTTATTTATTTATTTATTTAAAGCTAACAATTCTTATTTGCTAACTTAGTATAATATAAATCATTGGACTTCTAGATATTATTACTCTTAAGGAGTTTTAAAATATTATTATTGGAAAACAGTGAGACCTCTGGGTCATTTTTACTATAATTGTGATGGAAAGATAGCCGTAATGAAATGTGATTTCGAGTAGGTCTAGAGGGAACGGAGAAGTCAATAAGGTCAAGAGGCGTCGGAGAGTTGCCTACTCCAACTACTTATAATTAAAACAACGAAGCACCAGTACTTTTTCTACGGAGCGAAAAGAAAAAAATATTAATGAGTTTTAATCTAGATGTATAAGAGGTAAGAGTTTTTCAGATTCCAAGTTTAAGCCACGGAACGCAAAAATTAAAAACCATGTTTGTACGGGTTTAATAAGTATTTGCTGCTCTTTTGTTTAAGGGTCCCAAACAGAAGCAATATTCTAAGATAGGACCTACCAGGGACACAAACAGGGCTTTCGTTGTATACGTTGTCATTAAACTCTTTAGACCATCGCTTAATGAAACCACCAACCATACAGCACATAGACTAGTCATTTTATACAACGAAAATGGACACAACAAATCTTGCCAGCTTCGAAATGAATTAGCACGCATACATGCATCCGTGTATGTGAATACATGAACACGCATACATACAAAGGCCAATTCAAGCACAGGACAACGCCTCTTTGCGAATGAACTGATCTGAACGGTTTTCGTTGTATAAAATGACTAGTCTATATGCTGGATAGTTGATGATGAAACGTAACACTCCCTTAGCCTTGTTTACAATAACTGCTATATGTCCATTACAAATTATTTTGTTGTCAAATGGAGAACACCTAGGTCATTTGCAACAGTTATACTTTGGAGAACATGGTTACCAAGGCAACAATAATCAAGATAAAGATAACAACGGGGAAAGCCATATGCTTACATTTGTTGTGGTGTAAGTATAGGAGACTGAGTGCATTCAAATTTAACAGTTTATTCCACTCGGAATACGACACTCGGAATACGACAATCAGAGTTTAACATCATCAGCATATATACAGACTGGAAAGATAATTAATGAATAAAATGGAAACATAAATGAAACAAAGGGCCCAAATGGCTATATTGGAAAGAACATTGTTAAAAATTACTCTTTGAGTACGGTTCGCTAAGTAAGCGGAAAACCATTAAAGCAGAAACGGTAAGAAACCAATAAGGACGAGCTTAAAATAAAAATGGTTGAATGATTGGCTGGATTGCAAGCTACTCTGGAAACAATGATTGATCAAAGATGAAGCTGTTGGTGGCTGTTGGTGGCTAGAATCTGAGAGCGGGCCGACAAATATTTTCGAGAAGACAATCGAACAACCAGTTTACATATATATTTTTTTAAAGACTTAATTTTTTTTCTTAAGGTTAAAAAATGGAGAGAAAACCAAGCAGGTTTGTTGAATTTAAAGCAATGCATTTTGGTATAAAAGTGTCTAAGGCAGGGTAAATTGTTTTGTAAAAATCTTTAGCAGCGGAATCAATATTATAAGTATGATTTATCTGAACAAGAGTAAGATCTGCTAAGCCATCAATGAATTCATGTTCATTGCTAGGAAAAGTAGATTTGAGTCAGTATGGCAACCAGGAGATAAAAGGTATATTAAAATCACCTTGACTATGAGTTGGCCAGAATTGCCAAGACCACATGCAACAAACTGGATGGCATTTAAATGGTTCTCATAAACACTGCAATTAGATCTGTGAAGAATATATCAATAAAATGTAATATAAATGTAAGCTTTAACAGCAATAAATTCAATTTCATGATAATTTATGTATGGTACAAGATTTGAGGAAAATCCGTTATGGGCGATCCATCCGGTATATAGAGTATTTGTGTACGAAAATTTCATGATGTGAGACCGAGGAGTTAAGACAGGTTTCATTTAAAGCGATAGCATCAAAATCAAAAGAGGCACTGTTTTTTGTTGACTGAGTTTATCCAAAAGACTGCTCGCGATGTGATATCGTATTGAGAATGAATTGTGGAGCGTCCTTATTGTTTTGAGATAATAAGTTTGTAGTCCTTGGATTTTGGCTAGGGTCTTTTTGACGGAATTCATTAACAAATATTGTGTTCATGTGTTTAGATGTGTCGAGAAAGAATAGATTCAGGAGGAATAATAAAGGAAGATATATTACGATAATCTTAAATTGTTGGTTTAATAATGTCTGTAATATTAATTATATACGCTATATGAAAATGTCGCGCCATTTATATATTATCTAACAAAATAATAATGTCAATTTTAAAACTGTACGTCTAATTTAGCTGACCTTTGAAAGAATATAAGAAAAACAAGGACGCAGGGTCTTCCGAACGCATCTTTTAAAATGTAACTCCATGCCTTTACCTTTTCTACAATTATGAATTATGCGTTTTTCAGCACCGGAATGCAGACAAAAAAAAAAAAAAAAACAAAATATAAGAGATAGACATGAATTCTTCATATGAGTTTTTCTCCGATGAAAGCCAGAACTCCGCTTCACTACACAACACAAAATAAAAAACAAAAAAAAAAAAACAAAAAAGCAGACGTGTAGGCGGGTATTCTGCTTAGGGCGGGGGTATTGTCAAGTTAGAATTGGCGACATTAACGGGTAACATTGATGTTGTAGCTGCGAGGTGGTGATTAACTCAAGCAATTAGAGAATAGCGCAGGCAATCCCCCGATACATATTGATGAGCAATACATACTGTAAAATTCAATATACATGTAAGAATGAGAAGACCAAACAGTAGCAAAGTATCAGCAGAGGTACAGTAAATCATTTGAGCTACCGTGAGTTCTTATTTTACTGAATTTATTAGATTTTTCTATCATTTTCTATTATTAGATTATAATGATATATTATTTATGCGGTGCACTAGTATTTCCGGTGAACCGGTAGAATATAGAATATAGAGTATAGAGTATAGAGTATAGAATATAGAATATAGAATATAGAATATAGAATATAGAATATAGAATATAGAATATAGAATATAGAATATAGAATATAGAATATAGAATATAGAATATAGAATATAGAATATAGAATATAGAATATAGAATATAGAATATAGAATATAGAATATAGAATATAGAATATAGAATATAGAATATAGAATATAGAATATAGAATATAGAATATAGAATATAGAATATAGAATATAGAATATAGAATATAGAATATAGAATATAGAATATAGAATATAGAATATAGAATATAGAATATAGAATATAGAATATAGAATATAGAATATAGAATATAGAATATAGAATATAGAATATAGAA
>VNJM01000858.1:0-15351 GCA_008042475.1 Drosophila kanapiae
TGGTGAGATCGTGCTGTTGACACTCGTTGGTTGATCCGACTTTTTAGCTTCTTGTATACTGGACAGCCTCTGTAGTTTGCTGTGTGGTCTCCTCCGCAGCTGCATTTTTTGCTGTTTGGCTTGTTTTTTAGTTCACACATAGCAGAGGTATGCAGCCCTCCGCAAGCGACGCATACGGAGCGGAGTGTGCAGTAAGATTTTGTGTGTCCGTATTCCTGGCAATTTGCGCACTGGACTGGGCCATTGCGTTTATGCGGCTCTTCAACCGTTATTCTGCGATGCAATAGAAACTGGAGTTTGTAGATAGGATGAACTTCGTTTTTCTTGAGGGCCTTAGAGTCTGGAGCAAGTTCAAATTTAAAGAGAGGTTGCGGTAGTT
Organism: Drosophila kanapiae; assembly: GCA_008042475.1. Classification (NCBI taxonomy): domain Eukaryota; kingdom Metazoa; phylum Arthropoda; class Insecta; order Diptera; family Drosophilidae; genus Drosophila; species Drosophila kanapiae. Next base: position 380 of record VNJM01000858.1, read on the forward strand.
TGTTTCGGTTCCCTATATTTGACTGAAGAATTGTTTTCGTCCGATGTGTCAGCCAAAATTTCAAATCTGTTTGCTGTGTTAGAGCTTTGCACAGTTCCTTGGATTGAGAAAGCTCGATTGATTTTTGCGAGGGCCTTAGAGTCTGGAACAAGTTAAACTTTAAAGAGAGGTTGCGGTAGTTTGTTTCGGTTCCGTATATTTGTAACGGTTTTTACGCAAAATTTTTTATCTTTTAGTGCCTGTTCAACTTCTGCAGTGCTTACATCTGGTTCGATTCCTTTTAGAACAACTTGTTGACCTTTACTACTTTTTAGCTGGTAGGTATAGTCGCTCTTTTTCTTGGCGTCAAGGAGTTCCGTGAATTTTCTATAGCTTTCGTCGCTTTTGACTTGGACCTTTGTTTCATGTATGTCTCCTTTAGTCAAGGGGATTACGTGGAAGCTATCTTTGCCGATCAGCTCGATTATTATGTTAAGCCACAGTTCCTTGGCTTGAGGAGGCCCGATTGATTTTTGCGACGTTTCCCAATTTCGTGTGTTGTGGACTTAGCTTTCTTTTAATGTTTACGTAGCGATCCATGCCAGTCTGTATGGTCGAACCTAGCTTTTTAAGTGGGGCGTTAGTCGGTGCTGCGCTTGTTGCAGCTGGCAAATCCACCGACACAGCAGATAGACCGATCGACGGACATACAGACGAAAATAATGTTGTTGTTGTTGTCATTGCATTTACAGTTACTAATGTCGTCACTGCGCTGGTAACCGTGGCCAGGCATGTGGGCAGTTGGGGCGAGGCAAGGCAAGGAAGAGGAGGAGCGCACTTATCGCTTACCCTTTGAGTTCGTTATCGGGGTTAACGATCGTGGTAGAGCAGAAGCTTTTGTTGTTGCTGCTTCGGCTACGTCTGTTGATACGAAAGAGAAATATGCATTGCTCTTTTGCAGCGACAGTCGACGCTCGTCTTGGTTACGTTGGCGCTGCGCCCGAACTTCGTTTGGGTTCATCACCATATTTGATTGTTTTTGTTTTTACTTTTATTTGTATTTTAGTATTCGAAGTACTAATTTAAAAAGAAAAACAAAATAGTAGTAGCTTGTGACTTTTCATCGCACTAAGCGACTTTTCGCCGTTTATTTTTGTTTTGTATCGGGTTTTTTTTGCAACGATTGTCTTACGGAGCACGAGAGAACTAAATACACGTCTGCACTCGCCGAATTCCATTCGTCTTCATTCGTTTTTCGTGGATAAAAAAAAAGCAAATAATAGAACATCAAAAATAAAAAATAAACATGTAAAAAGAAGATTTTTTCTCGCTTGCCATAGCGCAATTGCAACATTTTGGGGCCGGTCTACAAATTCAAACTTTATTGCTTAATAATCCCATGTTTTATCATGTTTTACCCGTGTTTTCAGAAAACGACTGTCAAAGTCAAATTATTCGATACCAATTTAATTTAAAACGTAATTTAATATTAAAAATTAATTTTTCATGATTTGTAAGAAGCGGAAGTGGGCGTGGTCTAACGAGCTGATTTTCTTGGTTATTTGCTCGCGACGTATGTGCGCGGCTAGCTCGGGGTTCATCGTGTGCTCGTCCCGCCGTAAGCGGGTAGGACCGACGTCTGCACACCCTGCCTAGCTGCCGTATCGTCCACAACCGCCCTTGAGTGCGTACAAAGCCTCTTTGATCCGTATCCCCACGAAATTCGCCCGTTCGTCGTCCGCGATTGGCGTGCCACAGTACCGAAATACCGGTTCGCCTCTCGTCAGGCTTCGTGGCACGGCTCCTCTCGATCGCAACCTCGCACTCGACGGCAATCTCAGCTTTGAAGCCACAGTTGGGATAGCTTGGCTCTTCAAGCCCCAAACTTCTCGACTTAGCGATCTTGATTCCTTCGCGCACTCGCTTTGATTCTCGCACTGGTACTAACTACCGCGCTGCGCTTGTCTCCTTCTTTTATAGGCTGCCTAATTCCCGTTATCTCTGCCCGATCACGCCATCCAGTTCAAAGTCCGGCTCACATCGCGCGATCGGGTCCAANTAATCCTCGGCGATTCCTTTTTCCCTTTCTCCGGTTGACCGCTTTGCCCGGTTGGCCGCTGGGTCCAAAGTCCGGCCGTTCTCGGCTTCTCCCTTTTGGCCACTCCCGTACGACCACAATGGCCTTGATGCTGGAGTCCAAAGTCTGCGCCCTGCATCTACCCTTGGCCGTCCTTTGTTTACCCTTGGCCGCCGCGATCCCCTACATTTTATTTTGTAGGGAGTTTTTACAACTCCTCACAGTGGCTATATTCTAAACCAACTTTTGTCCTGAGTGCAACAGTTATAAATGTTGTTACCGAATCTAGCTCTCTAGTTCCAAACAAATTAAATTCCTCTATAACATAAGCTTTAATTTGGTTCTTATCTTGTTCGTGGCTAATTGCATTAACTATTATTGTTAATAATATTTTATCCATTTACTTATAAAATGAAAAATTTTAATTAAAATACAAAACAAAAAATTAACATTCTATAACAGAAACGTAATCAGAAACAATAGTACTTATTCAATAGACTCTTAAAACAGAGTTCCATTCAGCATACACCATGAGTTGACCGCCCATAAGGTTTTGACGTTCCGGAAATTTCGAAGTTAGTTCGCTTGGATTTGCAACTTTGACTATATCTATTGTCAATCAAATCAAAATTATTATTTACTAGCAAACCCGGCGAACTCCGTTTCGCCACCAGATGGCTTCGATTTACATATGTAACTTTTTGTTTGGTGATTAAAAAATTAGGAAATTTTTTTTTGGTTTGATATTTGAAAATTTATTTCAACAACATATTTGTGATATAATCGAATCATTAGGCGGTATGAATAATAGTTCATTGAACTGATTTTTTTGTTGGTTTCAGAATCTGTAAATAGATTTTGTTTTAATAAAATTCAAATATAATACATACTATAATGACTGAGATATTATCGCCATAGCTAAACTAATATTTTAGTTACCTGTAATGGGATTTATCATTTTTATTGAGGAATCGTAGCCATCCTCCCCTTGCCAAAATATAATAGGATATTGCAGTGTATCATATGAGCGGTGTGTTTCCTTTATACGTTGTAATTGATCATTCCGACAATGTAAAACTATATCACGGGATTCCAAGTTTTCTCCAACTACAACGATAGCAACTTCATCAATAGTTGGTGCATAAAAACGTCTTGTATTTTGACCTGCAGGTGTTTTATCAGCTCTGATTACAATTTTGTGATTATCGGATGGCATCAGATTCAGGGCAGTTTTAAACAATATAATCAATTGATTGTATTGATGAAATAAAGTTTGTAATTGTTCTACAATAGACCTCTCTACTAAATTGTTATGTGCACAACGCAGATCAATTTTTTGTGGTGAATTGCCCATAAAATAAATTTGCAGGAATTTGCTGTTGCTATCTGACACTGGTAACAGTGAACCTGCTCTGTGATATATTTGCCCTTGTATCTGTAAATAAAAAAAATATTATGGTGTGGTAAAATAATAAAAATAAAATAATAAGGGCTTTTTTGAGGATTTGTCCAGCAATAATTCTAAGTTTTCTCGCCGAAAAACCATCCTTGAACTTCAACGAATATTTTAAAAAAAGATTTGGCCGAATTGGTCCAGGCGTTGTTGAGTTATGCGTTTACCAAATTTTGGGATTCATTTTTATATATAAGATATTAGTACCGAAGCATAAATTTTAACAAGCTTTGTTTATGTTATGATCAGCCACAGCACAAATCAGCTTATTTCGGATGATGTATGATGAAGGGATCTCGGTGGGAATCGGTGTGTCAGACTTGTCTAAAATATGAACTGTTTCTTAAGGGTGGACTGTGTGAGAAGAGGGTATAACAGACCAATTTAATGTTGACTTCTTTTAAAATCGACAGCGAATTCTAGACCCTTAGGTATTATAACTATAAGTATGAAATTTATCACTTTTAATGAGTATTATATAAGTCGATATAGGTCTTGGGTTATTATTGACTCATCGAAGAGTTTTATATGAAGATTCAGCATTAAATAAATTCCCGGTGTGTTATCTGCCAAGATACAGATAAGTTTTTTTCAGTTTAATTTGGATTGTAATAAAGAGTGCATAGCTCACACAGTTAACTCCCGCCAAGTGGGCTTATTAATTAATTACGTCTTCAAGTAATATACACAAAATTGAGCTCATAAAAAAAAATTAATTACAATTTTGACAAAATAAATTAAACCACACTACATTGTTTTGCCTGCTAAACGGAATTATAAATATAAAATAAAACGAAATATTTGGCCAAATGCATTGAACCTCGTCTGAGTTAGGTGATATAAGTTCAAATTTGTAATGAACTTTTCAAGAAGAAGAAGAAATCCGAGGCTTTAGGCCAAAAGAAGACAAAGTAATATTTAGGGCGCGTTAGCGCAACAGGAAGCTAGGCTCCGAGCTGAATTTTTTGAATTTTTTGTCATTACTATCCAGCGATCAGCTGTGATCTGGACGAAGCGATAGCTATCTGTTTAAAACAGACTTAAACTCAGATCTTTTATGCTTTTACAATAGCAGCTTTCAAAGATTGCATTATCCGGCCTTAAAGGTACCATTCAACTGCCAACATGGGTTGTTAACAAAAAAAAAGATTTGATGCTGACGCCAACAAAAAAAAAACCGCTGGTGATCGATTTCAGGAAAATGAATGAACGAACCATCGCCGATCGTTACCCGATGCCAAGTATTCCAATGATTCTTGCGAACTTAGGAAAGGCAAAGTTTTTTACTACTATAGACTTATCATCAAGGAACCACCAGATTTATTTGGCCAAAAAAGAACGCGAAAAAAACGGATTTCTGCATGAATTTTGCCGTCTACCCTTTTGACAAAAAATGCGGGAAGCATCTTCTATAGGGCAAAAATTTGTTACTTCTACATTGACGACGTGATTATTTTCTCCGAAAATGCTGCTGACCACATAGTACACATTGACACAGTCCTGAAATACCCGTGCGAAGCCAACATTAGAGTGGCACCAGAAAAAACCAAGCTCTTCAAAGAAAGTGTTGAATTTGTAGGTTTCATTGTTACATCTTATGGATTAAAGACTACACTGAACCAAAAACTTTGTTCAATCTCAGGTCTTTTCTAGAATTGGGCAGTTACTACAGAAGTTTGGTCAAAGATTTTGCTACCATAGCCAAACCAATTACCTCCATACTTAAGGGAGAGAATGGCACTGTTACAAACACATGTACAAAAAGGCGGCTACCGAATTTGATGAGATCCAAACCAGAGCGTCCGAGCGCCTGGGAGAAGATGTCATACTAACGTATCCAGTATAAAAACTTCCATTCGATTTGACCACCGATGCTTCAGCAAGCGGTACCGGTGCGGCACTATCCCAAAAAGGCAGGCCAACTACTATAAAATCTCGCACACTAAATGACTGCGAGCTTAATGACGCTTTAGAAAAATTACAAAACTACCTATATGGCACTACAAAAATTCGCATTTTTACGGACCATAAGCCTCTTACTTTTGCTGTATCTGAGCGAAATACAAACGCAAAAATTAAACGAAAGAAAGCCTTCATCGAAGAACACAAAGTGTTCTACAATACTGGAAAGAACAATTTTGTGGCCTACACCTTGTTCCGCTATGCTAAACGAACCACAATCATACGTAGCTTTAGTTGACCTACACGGTCGATTCCACTGACAAAACCCTTGAACTGATACAGGAATCATATAATCCTGGAAGAAGCAAGCCGACCTTTACGGTGGCATTTTATTGTCTTCGAAACCAAAAAGCAAAGATTTGTTAGAAAAGTTTTAAACGTAGAAGTTTTTGACGCTATCTACTGCAACCTCCCCACCCTAGCTTGCAATCAAGTTTTGGCACTGCAAAAAATTCGTGAATGGTATCACGTATGTAAATGAACAGAAAGAAATAATTACTTGCGAACACAATCGCGCCCACTGGGCTACCCAGGAAAATGTTAAGCAGGTCCTTCTGGATTATTGTTTTCCAAATTACACATCCTTCCTCGCTATCATTTGAAAATATGACAGCAGACAATGATCAGGCAATCGCTGATCTTTTTGCTCAGTTTTTTTCAAATTACTTATTCTTTGTCAGTCGATTCAAGCCACACATATTCCTACAAAATGTCCAAATTGAACCTAATCTTCAGTCCTAGTTTAAACGAAAGTTATCTTTTTTTTTGGATCTTCAGCGTATTAAGCCAGTTTGTGCGCCAGACTCCGATGGAATACCAGGCAGTGTAGTGTGCTTAGGTACTGTGCCGAGGCCTTGTACAATCCCCTTCTAAAATTGTTTACCTTATCCTTAGAAACCTCCGACTTTCCCCTTATTTGAAAGGAATCATTTGTTATTCCTCTTCACAAAAAGGTAGTCTTTTCTCCATGGCAACATGGAATTATTAGGCGAAGATCAACAACAACCAATCTTTTGGAGCTAACCTCATTTATAATAAAGGGCTTCCAACAGAACTTTCAGTCAGATGTAATTTGTACTGATTTCAGTAAAGCATTTGACTCTGTTAATCACTCCCTTCTTGTTAGAAAACTCGACTTAATGGGCTCTCCGGTTGAGCTTCATGGATCTGATTATAATCTGAATTATCTGATTGGCAGGACGCAGAAAGTCCTCTTTAAGAACAACTTATCTAGTGTTCTTCGGGATTCCTATGAGGTCCCTCAAGGGAGCCATTTGGGTCCCTTATTGTTTACATTTTTCATTAATGACCTGCCCAAAGTTTTGCCTAACTCTATAGTGCTCATGTACACTGATGAACAGAGAAATTCGCTTCGACACTCAAGCAATTTGACAGAATTCTCTATGGTGATAGAAGAAACTACTAGGTTGTACGATTTGTTCCCAGAATCGCATATGCGAAAATTGTTAGACGTCGATACTGACCATATTAGAAGCTCATTGTCCGTATTGTTTTTTTTGTTTTATGATCCCGTTGCTTTTAGCGGTTTCTCTCAGACCATTGGAATGTGCGTCTACTTCTTATACACATACATTCATGCAAACATAAAAACATTTCATTTTTCGTTTTCAATTCTGGGGATACATTAGATACAGCATTTGCTGCACGAGTTGGGAAAAGCCAGTAAAATCCAACTAAATCCATAAATAAAGGTTTTAAGCAAATGAAATTAAACAGAAACATAAACATAAGATATTGGTAAATATAAAATTAAAAAAAAAATAACAAGGACTTCATAAGACCCATTTCATGTTTGACTTCTAAAGGCGATGAGCAACAGTTCACACGGTTCGTACTTAGTTTATTCAGATGGTCCCAGCTGATGCAGATGCAGAAATGGTTTTGTCAACATGTCGGCTAGTTACAGATCTGTGGAAATATACTTTACACAAATTATTTTCTTTTCAAGTTGCTCTTTAGTAAAATGATATTTAATATCTATGTCCTTCGTTCTCTTATGAGAAGTATGATTATTTGCAATACTTATACAACCTTGGCTAGCTTTAAAAATATCTAAAGGACCACTTAATTCTAAATTAATCTTATTTATTAGTGATTTAAACTTTTCTTACGCCTTGAAACAAGGCCATGTATTCTACTTCAGTATATGAAGCAGCAACCGACTTTTGCTTCATGGTACTCCATAAAATCAAGCAGTCAGTTTCATTTCCAGCCAAATCGGAATTTACATATCCTCTAAGAATATTTTTAAAATGAGTTTCTTTGTTAAATCTAAGCTTCAGGTTAACAGCTCCCTTCAGGAATCTAAAGACTCTTTTAAGGCATTGCCATAGTTCCTTATTGCTGTTATTTGTATAACTGCTTAGAATACTTATTGAAGTACTTAAGACGGGCCGTGTACATAATGTATGTAAATCAAACAACCAATTAAATTTCAAGACGGTGCACAATTCTTCTAATTGCATTGCTTTATAGTCTATAGTCACTCCATATTAAATTGTCTCAATACATTTTTAATATCGCCTGATTGACTAAGACTGGCATAAAAATTGATAGAACTGATGTCTCCATCTAAGTGTCTAATTTCACATAAATCGGTAATTTGAAACTTTTCATGAAGGTAACGTTTAAAAATGGACTCATTATCAGATTTGCTTCTAGCAATTACTACATTATCCACATATAACAAGAAATAAATATTTCTCGAAATATCTCCCTTATTCAAAATATAAATACATATTTAACACACTTTCAAAAACTTTAAACTAACTAAACTTTAGCTGCTTGCTTAAGTCCATACATAGCTTTATTAAGTTTACATACTTTATTCTCATAAGAATGATTCAGACCTTTTGGAACGTTCATGAAGATTTCACCCTATAGAGTTCCGTTTGAAAAGGCAGTTTAAGATTTAATTTAATTGATTTGAAAGTGCCAATAAAAATTTAAAACTGGAGATTCGTGCAACTTGTGCAAAGGTCTCATCATAATTAGTCATTTATTATTGAGTGAAGCTCCGCGCTGCAAGTCTTGCTTTGTACCTTACTAAATTCCCAAATACCCATTTGCAAACAACTATGTTTTTATTATCTTCTTCATTCACTAAGGACCATGTATTGTTTTGAAAATGAGAGATAAATTCCTCTTGTATAACTTTCTCTCAGAAAGATCTGTCCTCACGAAACTTAATTTCATCAAAGGAATTAGGTAAATTGTTTAATGATGTCTGAGTAATCATAAGACATCTTCTTAAAAATCGATATGAGCGGTCACCCATGATGCCTCCGACTTCGAAATGTTAAAAATGTCAGAATTACGATAAATAGAATTAAATAACAGCCAAGATATAACTAATATGCAAAACAAAATTAACGAATTACCAGAGGCAGTTATGAAAATCATCAAGACGAAGCAAAATAATATGGTTGACACTCCACACTTGTACAAGGGCCTTCGGGCAAGAAATAGAATATTAATAACCGAGACTCCAAATTTAATGCTTACAGACTCACACTTGCTAAACATTATAAACAACATTATAAACCCAGTTATTCTTAGCCACAATGATTTAAAGTCTGTATTAGCAGATCACCCCACAGAAGTCCCCATCATCAGCCTAATAGAGGCGTCCAACATTAAAGTCTTTCAGTCCGTGTGCTAATTGCATATCATAATATTAAAACTACATATAAAAAGGCCACAATTTTTCCCGTAACACACCAACACACCATCCTACAACTAAAGGAGCGCCGAAAACGCCTGTAACGGACGTTATAGGTCCTTCGAGTTGCTCTCTGTCTACGAAGGGGTCCAGCTGTGCTCAGGGAAAGTGGCGTGGTTCTTGCAACTCTTAAGACATTCCCGTTACTCGAATTATTTGTAGGCAGAGTATAGGGAAGAAATTAGGAAACCCGAAAAAGTTGTATTTTCAACGACATAAACAATTTAATATGAGAAACTAGGTGGAATTTATCTCGGCGTGCTACTGCTTTGAACACATCCGAGGTGCTGATAACTTAGAAAGCCTAGAAAAATAATACAACGTATTCATGATTTCAATTTCGTTATAATTCAATAAATTTTAGACTCCAAATATGTTTACGTAATTCTAGGATTATACATACATATTCAAAGCTATTTAGATCCATACGTGATATTTACTTTAATAGTTAAATGTTAGAAAATAAAGGATCGCTAATTCATACAGATCCTAAAGGCGCTTAATATCTGCTGACAGTGGCTTCTCATATATACTAGGTATCGGTTATGCCGTACTTACGACCAAGTTCCTTAACGTCGACGGGCCCGTAGAAATCGCGGTGACTTTGGCTGATAAGGGCAGAAAGTTAGAACAAATTTGAAAAGCCAATTTGTTTCACCATTTCACTTTATTCTTACCCCTTTACATTAAATCACGACCACTGTTGCACTTTTCTTGGCAGTTTTGAGCTTTTTATTGCTGCCGATTTGATTATGGAAAAGCTTGGTATCGTGCTGCGAGGTTGGAGAGAAAATTTAATCCACGTGCACTTAGCCGTTTTCGGATATTTTTTTCGCACCAAATTCAATAGAATGAGAGAATGGTTAAACCGGAAAATAGGCTCGGTTTGGCCAGTGCGTGAGTGTTGGATAGCGTTGCCATTAGTGTTCCACAATCAGCCGTGATCTGGACGCTTGGATAGCTATCGATACACCCTAGCTATAAATAGTCAAAAGCTCCGATCTTTGAAGCTTTTACAATAGCTTCTATCTTTAGTGTGTATGGCTAGTCTAATTACGTATGTATGTTACATTAATGTAAATAAACTACCCTTCACCCTCACACGCCGAATGCAACAACGACGCGCGATTATTAGTTGAATGTCGCGATCGCACTTCACGCGTTTGTGATATCCGGTAATTAGCTTGGTTTGTAGCATTTCTGGTTCTTCTACTTAAATTGCTTCGTCTTATAGGAGGCATATCAAATATAAATTATTTGTTCACTAATCACGAACTACGCGAGTTTTGGAACGCGACTTTAAGCTCCAACTATGTATTCTGTGCTCCAACGCACAAACGCACATTGTTTTGATAGATATGATCTTTGACGTTAGGAACATAGCAAGCTCAAATTGACTACAAATCATTTGTATGGGAAAAAGAAAAGGGCTATTTTGAGGATTTGTCCAGCAATAATTCTAAGTTTTCTCGCAGAAAAGTCATCCTTGAACTTCAACGAACATTTTAAAAAAAGATTTGGCCGAATTGGTCCAGGCGTTGTTGAGTTATGCGCTTACCAAATTTTGGGATTCATTTTTATATATAAGATATATATATTATTTATTAATATAAACTTTTCCTTGTCTTTCAGAAACCCGAAAATAGCACTAAAATTTCTTAAAATAATAGCACTCAAGGTGGAGGATTGCTTTAAATTTGAGGAAAGTCTAATGCGTGATCTTTCAGTTTTTAATGTTAATCAACCTGAAAGCATTGATCTGCGTAAATTAGACTCGGAGGTCAAAATTGTACAAAATATTTGGAAGCTTATACTTGACTGGCAAACAAGTTGGGCAGGATGGAAAAAAGGAAACTTTTGGAAGATGAATATAGATGAAATGGAGGATACTGCCATGAGCTTATATAAAGATTTTAGTCATTTAAGCAAAAAATTTTTTGATCGTCATTGGGAGATGCTTGAGGTAACTACCAAAAGCTTGGACAGCTTTCGGCGTACTTTACCGCTAATAACAGCTTTAAAAAATCCATGCATGCGTGATCGCCATTGGAAACGGGTTCGTGATGTGATGCACGTGTAAGTTTCAAGTTTAAAATATTTTATATTTTAAAAATAATATACACAATTTTCACAGTATTCGGTTACTTTTTCTGTAAATCATTTTAGTTCAGAAATCAGTTATAGTACATCTTAATATGATGTAGGGGACCCCGTAAATGTATATCATATTATTAATATGTAATCCATGGTTCCACTTTAGTTTGTGCACCAATAGTGCGATTCCACTACTACACACTAGCATATTCTCGGATATGGTCAATATTTGAACACTATGCCTTTCGTAAGGAATGTGCTCATTAAAGAAAATGGTCCATGCATTTGCCCTTCGCCCCGAGTATATAAATACATTCAAGTTTAAAAGTACCGAAAAGTATAAACTACTAAACAATTTTTAGCTCTTGCTCTTGTCACTGAAACGTGAACAATATTTTTTTGTCTAACCGAAACCGTAGCGGAAGTAATAATAGAAATAATAATATTAAAATAATAGGATATAAGCACCAACCACACAGCATGTAGACTAGTCATTTTATGCAACGAAAATGGTCACAAAAATTTCTCAGCACCCAGCCCCAGAGACCCGAATGCTACAGGCCCCGCAGCTTCGGCTATGCTCGACAATTGCTCTCTCTCTCTTTAAGCTATCGCTCTCATTTACCGTTCAGATCACTTTACAAGTATACAAGGTAGTCTCATCGGCTGTCGAAGCGGCTCGAAAGCACGGGTGCGGACGAATTTTTTTTTTGACGTTAGCCTCTATGATAACATGACATTTTGCAATGTATGTCGGAAACATTTGGATGGTCTAATGATTATAAAGGCATTATTTCAAATTCAAAATTATTAAAAATTATGTTATAAAAAAAATTTCAGCTCGTTTTATTTTAAAATGCAACTTGAAACCCCAGTCACCCTTTAAGGGTTAATCCACACACTGTTTTGTCCTCTTGCTCACAACTACTAGACTTATACCCTCTCACTTGCGCTCATTGCTATGGTTGTAGAGGTACCATATTTTGCCGATGAGACTACTTTGTTTAGTTATATCATGGTTCAGATCAGTTCAGTCGCTAGAGGAGGAGAAACATTGATGTGGCGATCATCGATGTTTTAGATCTTTTTGGTGAAAAAAATTCCTTACACGTTTTCCTTGTTCGATGCGCAGTTCGAGATGGAAAACATCGATGTTGGCATGTCAAACATCGATGTTACCAATCGATGACATCGATGTTTCTCCACCCCTATCAGTCGCAAAGAGGCGTATCTCGAAGAAAGTTGTCCTGTGCTTGAATTGCGTGTGCGTGTTCATCTATTTATGTACATACATAAACGGATGCATGTAGGCGTGGTTATTTCGTTTCGATGCCGGCAAGAATATTTTATTTTTTGCAAATTTGTATACTTGTTACCCTAGCCATATGGTCGTATTCACTATTGGGGCAATGATAAAAAGAATATTTTATGTTATATTAAATTTTTTAATATATCAGGAAACCTTTTATTTTTGAGTTTGGAACAGGGCATGGTCTGATGTCTGATGAGCTGGCCTGTTAAATAGACCTGGTCTGATGATCTGACAAACAGATCTAATCTAATGACCTGATGTGATAAATAGGCCTGATCTGATAAACAGTCCTAATCTGATAAACAGACCTTGTAAAAAGACCTGGTAATCAAACCTAGTATGATACCAGATATGCTGTAAAATAATTTTAAATCATATGTTCAATTCATTTAAAAAAAATTCTTAAAAATAAGAATAAATATATAATTAAGTTCTTAATATTTTTATTATTTTATTTATTTTGTATAGGCTGAAAAGTAAAGGCTGAAAAACAAAATGCCTTAAATCCCATTTTCCATTAATAAAATTATTAATCTTTTTTTTATTTTATTTTAAATTTTTATATGTTATTATTTATTTTTTTTTAAACATTTTTTTTGTAAGCTAAAAAATAAAGACTAAAAAACAAAATACTACAAATCCCATTTCCAAATAAAAGATTAACATTTTAAAATGTTAAAATATATTTTATTTTATTTTATTTATTTAATTTTTTTTTATGAAAATCAACGTTTCCATCCTCTCTTCTCCCATCAATATGACTGAATCTATCGGAGAGGTATACAAAATAGCTCGGAAGCTCAACCATTATACTTGAGGCAAACTCAAATGTCATACCCTATGTTGTAGGGCAGACTCATAAATTGGAGTTTGCCTTTAACTCTGAATAAGTTTAAGGCAAGCATGAGTGGATTGTCCTTCATCAGTGCGTCTAGATCGTTTTGGGTGATGCCATCAGACAAAGTTTATCTTGATCGGGTTGTAGAGCTGGTGGTAGAGTCGGTGTTACAGCTGATGACGGCTGCGTTCATTATGCTCAATGAAGTTGGTGTTGAAGACGATGGTGTCACAAAATGCTTGCTGCGGCGAGTGTTCCTTGCTGAATGATATTTTTGCTAGAGGAGATAGCTTATTTTATACCCGTCAAAGCACACATTTCAAAAGAATGTAAAGTTTCAGATTGAAGCGGTATACAAAGAACACGAGACGAATTGCACTCTAACAAAAATGTAAGACATAAATGTTCACAGTTGAAAGTAACAAATTTTTGGAAGCGACGATAATTGTAGCTAAGTTTTTTTTCCCAAATATCTAACAGCTTCAGAAGTTGGTAGTAAATTTTCAAAGCTATCAAGCTAATAGGATTCTAAAAGACGCTTCCCAATGCGTTCCTATTGATGACTAGTCTGCTAATTTATTATTCTACACTCAAAATGATGTAGGAATCATCTTTCATATAAACTTCCCGGATATTTTGAATATTTTTAAAGGCAAATCTTATTATGTCAAAGTTTGATAATGCTCTTTTGGGTAGCTCTTTTAGTAATTTTTTGTTTTCTGGTTTTCCTTTTTAATATTTTTTTAAAAAGATATACCATACGTTTTTTATATGGTTGTAAATACAATATATTCATCAATGCTACCGATTAAATTTTTCTTTTGTGTCTCTGGTTTTCCTGTAGCTGTGCTTTTGCCATCTTTGTATTGTTGATAGACTTTAATATTGCTGCGCTACCTGATGCTAAGCTACCCCCAACACCAAGGGCTGTTAAAATAGGTACCAGTGGCAAGAAACCACCAACTTTTGGAATGGATATAACCCGAGGAATTATAACATTTTTCTACTTTTTTGCTACTTTCTTTTTCTGATGCTTTAAACCCATCCCAAATTTTTCCTTTACTTTCCTCATCCAAACCATTAATTCCACGACCACCGCATGCTTATCGTTTCTCTAGCTTAGAACCTGGTCCACAGTAATTGTAACCAGTTAAATGAGCCTCAAGGGGCCAAATTATTTAAAAGTCCAGTACCCAGTACCTCATTCAATTCATTCATCGTTAACAATAGCCTGTAACGTGCAACCTTTTTAGTGCATTGTTTTAGCCAGGACGGGGCACGCTTTAGTATCCGGCTCTAGCTCATCTGCTTTGGGGGCGGAATCTTGCTTGTACAAATCTGGCGACGGTTTACTATTATTATGTACTATGCTAGGTATAACCTTCATCTATAATTTAATCCGTGGTGACGTGGAGAGTTCTGAACTGAGAGGTCAGCTAAATTTCCACGTAGCCAGTAGAAATACTATATCATATTTACCTTTAGTGTTGCGCCACTGTAGATCATCATATGAAA
>VNJM01000689.1:0-33262 GCA_008042475.1 Drosophila kanapiae
AGATTTTGTCTTTTGCTACTTTTCATACTTGGTACTGTAACAATATGGGCGTATTCACTATTGGGTTAACAATTAAAATAATAATATTATGTGTTATATTATATTTTTTAATATTTCAGCATACTTTTTATACTCGTTCAGAAATACGAATCTGGGATAATAGTGAAATGTTTTGCATAACGTTTAACGTTGGTTTTTCGGGTTTTTACTAAGACCGCACAAGTTCCTTTTTGCTTTAAAAACTAAGGTATTTGTTTTAAGCTTATTATTGGAACAGTTAAAATGCGGCCCCACGTTGGGCGCCAATGAAATATGTTCAAGTGAATTTAAAAAAAAAAATTTATTTTTATTTTATTTGTTTCCTTCACTTTATCTTATAACAATTCACAATGTTGATTTTTATTATACTGTTTCACGATGGCTTGTGTGCCATTTGATCTCCAAATCGGACTGATTGGCAGAGGGCCGAATCCTAATAAGCAAACCTCGGTTTAAGAGAGCGGGGGAACTCTTTTTAAGAGTTTGGCTAAAGAGCGATCGGAAAATTCTATTATGAAATTCTGAGCTTTGTGGTGAAATTCAATTACAGATTATTCTGCATTTTTTGGGCAGCCGGGTGTTGACCGGATGCTAGTGTTTACTTTGGCTGGACCCCAGCTTAGTTTACATAAGGAGGATCGCGGCGCAATTGGAATTCAATTATGAAGTTCTGCTAAAGTGGGGTAGCTAAATGGAATTCCCTGGAAAAGCTGAGTGTGAGGTCCCCATCTAAGAAGTGTTTATAAAGAAGTTTGTTTAATATTTCTGTAAGGCGGCTTTGACATTGGGTTGGATAACTTGTATATATATCAAGGTGCTCTTCGGCAACCGTTTTCAGGGCAACTATAATTGAAAATTTAAATTTGTTGTTGAATAATTCTATATTCCTGAGTTCATTCGCTGTGGGTCACAGCGGGTCATGAGCATGTTTTTTTTGTGTACTCGAGTGATTTCATTTAAAGTCCAATTTATTTACTTACATATGCTCTGAGAGTCTGGTTTTAAATTTTGATTTTGTTGAATTCTTCATTGTTATTGTCGTTACAAGGTGTTTAATAGATCAAACCTTTTTTTATTAGTTATAAATAAATATTTTTGATTTTGGCTTTTTAAATACCGGTTTTAATGTGTTGTCCGGTTTGTGTGCAATGTTAGTACATACTGTGAATATCGCTAGTAGTTCGGATATACATATGAAACTGACATATACTGCTTATTTGTTCGGTTGTGTTTTCAATAATGATTTGATTATGTTTTGGGAAATCATTTGCCATCAGAATAGTTAATTACTAATTAGTATGGAGTCCATTTACGCTAGTTGATTGTCTTCCTTCCTTTTGTATTTTTGGGAGTCTTTCTTTCTATTCTTGAAATAGGTTCCAAAGTAAATAATTTTTACACTAGTTGTTTTTACTTTGTAATCTAGAGGTGGGATCCTTTTTAGTTTCCTGTATGTCGTTCATTTTTTGTTTGTCTGCATGTGTAGTATGCATTCTTTTATCTGAAGTCAATATTAATGTATCGGGATGTGCTTAAAATTGCACGATCCAATGTAATGTATTTTACTTAGATTTATATATAAAAAAATCGCACGCGCCTCTTTCTGTTATGTTTGTATGTTATTTATCATAATAATTCATTAATTAATACTTACATATGGACGTCATGCGTAGTAGTCTAGTCTGTCTAGTAATTTGGTAATGTCTGAATGTACGTCATCGTCGAATGTAAATAATTTAATACACCTAGTGCTGTTTTTATGAAGTTTCCAATCAAATTTGTTTTCCTACATTAAAAAAAAAAATTTCTGCTTGTTCTTAATTTAGTTAATATAGAAGTCAATTCAAATTTGTTTATCATTGGTTTTGCATTAATATACCTACGTTATAGCTCAGCATATCCAATGTATACCCCAATATATATGCTGATATACAATTGGAAACTCACCAAATCATTATTTTTATTTATTACTACTTTGATTTTGTTCATTTTGCATTTTACATTAAAGTTGAGGTATAATAAAATATGTCAAATTAAGTATCAATACTAAATCACTTAAAAGGTATTGTTCAGTCAGCGTCTCTGTGATTTTTCTCTAAAAGTTGATATGTGTGTTTCACCATTTACAAGTAGCACAAGCTGCAAGTCTCGGAGTATCTTCCACTTCCAACCGAATCAAAAAAGAAATGCGTCTCATCTTTCTAACTCAAAAATAGCTGAGCACCTGGCAGGACAAATAAATCAAATAAATTGCATTTGCGGCAAATTGAAAATGGATGTCATAGCTGTGGAGAGATGATATTCAGTAAGTAAGCTGAGATTCCGTGCCTTCTCACTGCCCGTATTTGTCGAGCACTTTCACTTTTGTTTCCTTTCCAACACTCTATTAGCTGGCAGATTTTTGGTGCTTGCTTGTATATTTCAAAGCATGTTTGTTTATTGCTCTTTATTACCACCTATAAACAACTTATAATTAAACAGGATTCGTCCGTCTCTGCTTGAACTGAATGAAGCAGTAATACTTGTAATGACATGATTATGGTGGTTTTTCACAAAAAATCGAAATTTAGTTGCAATGCTTCGAGTTGACATTTATTACCGAGTACAATTTTTAAATTTGTGCAACACTGGCTGAGCACAAGCTGAGAAAATTTAATTTTGCTCGGAATTTTACAGAACTCAAATTGCCAACCATGCCATTTGAAGCAACAAACCAAATGTGTCCACTCACCCAAGCACCCATCATCTCTATCATCGCCGCTTTCCCCCCAGACCAGCATGGCACCTCTTCTTTGGCACATTGCCTCGAATTTTCCTCATTGCAGTCTCTCATACAATAAAATGAAAAAGAGGCAATGGAAATATTAAGCGAACCTTTTCCAGAAAACACATTTACGGAGGAAAATCTTGATATTTCCCTTATTTAAACGCATGAAGGTACATATCTCAGTTTTTGAGCTATTTGGCTGAAAGTTTCAGCACGTCCAACTATATCATATATCTGCCATATTTTTGCTATGTTTGAAGATATCAAACTTCATAAATGCTTCCTTTGTATGACCATAACAGCAGATTTTATATTTCATTGCTGCATCCATAAGAAAAAATTCTCTGTTTTTATTTGACTGATATTTTTCATTTACTGTAGGATCAAACGGCTAAGGGCGATAAAGTTAAATGAATATTTGATATCTTAAAGCAATTCTGAAGCTCTCAGGGCTATCTGGGACATATTTGATCGGTATGAATCAGCCGCTAACAAATTATATTCTTTAATTTGCAGCTTCTGAGGACCTAACTGTCAACGTTATTACCATCATCAACACCAACGCCAATATTAATAATATTAGCAACAACAATAATAGCAACAGAACCACCAACAACAATCACCACAACGGCAACACTGAGCGGGAAACGGAAGTCGGGGGACCAGAAGAAGTGCAACAGCTGCAGGTGCAGCAACTACAGCAGCTGCAGCCGGTGCCGAACTTCGTGACGATTCCCCTGCTGGACCAGAGTTGTCGCAGTCGCAGTCACAGCCGCAGTCACAATCGCATCGCAACGTTGGCACCGATCATTTGCCTGCAGACCGGATCGCATCCCGAGGACCTCCCCCACCTCTCCCGCTCAAGATCCTGCTTCCTGCACGTTCGCAAGACCGTCGCCAAGAGTGAGTCATTAAGATACAGCTAAAGCTAGCTAAAAGCTAGCCTTTAACGGCCAGGAGGTAGATCAACGTTAAAACTAATTTTCTTTGACAACATGCTAGCGATATCTTTAAAGCATATGTAAATTTATTTTGTGTTTGTGCTATTAAAGTTCTTAATCTGACTTGTAACACTCGTGTCAAGCCACTCGGACAGCATATGCCACTAAATCTTATGGCTTGTCCCGAAATAAATGTATTTATATTGCCTGGAAATTGTATTTCCCGTTAATTATTTTAGCGTCTATTTTTTTTAGCGTACTTTTTATTTGCGCTCCGTTCCACTCCGATGTTTTTGTTTAATGCTAATTGAATTGCTGCGACTTTCCTCAATATGTTTGTGTTTTCGTTAACGCATTGTATGTGTCTCTTAACTTTTTTTATATTTTTTGTTTTTTATTTTTCACCCAATTTTTCCCTTGTTATTCCCCTCTACAGTTTTTTGCAAAATCATGGGAAGCAATAATCCCAGCGAAGCGGATCGATACGAATATTATGATTGTGAGTAAACTAATACTAAGTGCGCAAACAAAAAAAAATCGTTTTTCTATTTTAAATCGGATGGTGTGTGGAATCTTTTAGACATGAAACCTATAAGGACTCATTGCGTGCGTTTGCTAATTTTATTGAATATTTCTTACAATAACTCAGAGAGAAAGTGTGACTAGCGAAATAAGAAACTGAGATAATCTGAGCACTTCATTGTAAAGATTTGCAAAGTTGTTAATCGTTTAATACGTAGTTCGACGGTAATAAAACAACTCATATTACAGCATTTACATAGCATTACATAGATTATAAAATGAGTCGTAAGATGGTTGGTTATGGTTTCCCAATAATTTTATTGAATTTAACTAAAATAAAAGTTTCTGGAATATTTTTAATATTTATTTATAAGTTATACTTGCGGAAAAAGTATTAATATACTATTTCACCAACGCAAAGTGAAACCAACTAGCGGATAATTTATTTTGATATTGATGGTACTTGGTGCGAACTTAAATAGGAATAGACATGAGTGCCCTATATTAAATCGACCAATTTGAAAGAATTGTGATTCTTGGGCATATACAGATGCGCAGCGTACTTGTATACGCGGAGCTGTATTATATGTATATTATTTTACTAGTTATTCAACCATTAAAAAAATAAAACTGCATGCCAAAATTCTTACAGTATTTGTTAATAATGCTACAGTTGAGTAATTACTTTTATAGTAGCAGAAGATATCTAAGAGTTGACCGGCAACTGCCATTCTATGTCAGGAGTGTTACAGTCAATTCCGAATTGTATGAGCACACGAAGCTAGATAATAGAATTACAGTCCGTGAAACTACAACAAAAAAAAAACACATTAACTGGAACGTAAGAGCGACTGTAAGTGCAGTCATAAAAACTGTCATACAGTCACCAAATCCAACAACAAAATATATGGCTTTGCGATAATGCAACCCAGAAAAGACGAAGTTTTCTCAATGTTAGTGGATTTTAAGGATCTCGTGAAGGGGCAAACTGGAAAGCTTCTAAAGTGCATTCGCAGCGACAATGGAACGGAAGTTGTAAACACAACATATGACAATTGCCTGAATGCGATTGGGATCATGAGACAACTGACAATCCCGTACAGTCTATCTAGTGGCGCTATGGGGGAGAAGCTATCTGCGAAACAGATCGCCTACAAGCAATCATGACCCCAATTGATGAGTGGAATGGTCAAATGCTACGAAGTAACAATTATAAATCCTGATTCTGAATTATGGCTGGAAGGGATGAATCGGGAATACGAGACTTGGCAGATCGTAGATCTACCTACGAACGAACGAGTTACCAATATGTTGATAACACGATTGGTGTAGATGTCCATCCATTTATTGAAAATAATTTAAATGCAGTGCTCTTTGATTACGTATTTGCCCATTTTAATTCAAAGGTCCGATCAATCGCAATGCTCACACTCGAAGGGATTGAGCAACCGAAAAAATAGCCGCTTTGCGATTCTCTCTCTTCTCTGCATTCGTAACGGTAGTTCCCGATTGTGACTATTCGGATCGTTAGTTGTAGACTTATAGCATCTGTACGAAATAGGATAGAAAAGTTAACTAACGCGCTATATGCAAATTTTGACTGTAAAGCGGGATGCAAGTGCATACTTTCCATCGACTAAACCTAAATCACCCTAAAACTGAATCACAACATTTGCAATTAGGCTTCGGCTGGAAAGTCATATAAAGGATACGTATTCTATCTAGCTGAAGGACCGATATCATGGAAATTAGGAAAGCTTCGCAGCGTAGCTCTTAGCAGTACGTAAGCCGAGACATGGCGTTATTATCCGCATGCAAGAAAAGAATTTTAAGCGCTCAGCAGTTGGCAAATAATCGTATGTACACGATGCACTTATGTACATATGCACTTATGTATGGACATCATTCAAGAACATATATACATATGTATGTGGTTTTTAAGGAAGGACAAATTATTTTAAAGAATCGTTCAACTAATTAGATCAAGGAAGGGCACGAAATCTAAGGAACGGAGCAAACGCACATCGGAACAGCAGACAGACAAAAAAAAGGGACAACCCCCACCACCGCGATCCGGCGCAGTCGAGAAAAAGGTCACCAAAAATAAAAAATTTCGCCTTTTAAATTAGGAACTTTCAATTTCTTCAACCACTTTTCTGTATTTTTCATGGCCTTCTTAGAAGAACGACCAAAGAACAAATCAAAAATGTTTCACTCAGTGCAGAGGTCGCGGCTAACTGCGCAATTTATTTTTGTGTGCTTGGCCCAAGACACTGTATTTGTTGTTGCAAACTCGAGATCGCGAGCCTCGCGACCTTTTTTTGTCTCCTCTTTGACGCCTATTTTCAATAGAATTTGTTGTTGCATTTCTTAATGGATGACTGGGCACGCGCGAGGGTCGTCTTGTGCGACATGCTGGCGCCATCGAAAAAAATTCTACCTGCGGAGCAAACTGAGCAAAAAGAGCCACTGCGTGCCCTTCCTTGAATTAGATCATTGCCAACAAACAAAATTAATATGAGCTTACTAAAAACTTAAGTTGTATAAAAAATTGTGTATGAGGAGAAAGAGTATTGAAACAATTATAACAACAACGTACATAATTTCTACCGTATTTTGTATATCGATAGTTCATATCGCAACGAGAAGAACAAAATAATTATTATTTAAAGTGAATATAATTATTCATGCTTAGGTTTTTTGATGATGTTTATTTGTTGATTTTGGATTTAAAATATAATATAACACGATTAAAAATCTTTACTCAGGAATTAAAACCGAAACTAATATCGGTTTCGGCTACTGTAACTGTTACAACCAAAATAAGTATTTCGTTAAAATGTTCCATTTCGTTTCTCAACCAAAATTAGTTATGGTTATCGGTTTCGTACCTGCTAAAACAATAAAATAACTTTAATAGCTCTTTATTTAAACAGTGTAACCTATTAAATGCTAGACATATTTAATATTTATTGATTACCTATTATTAAATAAAATAAGCATGAATGCATGAATTAAGCATTCGGAAATTTTTTATTCTAATATACATATTTCTTAGATATAGATGATAATAATAATGAACGTAATACATGATAATATACGTTATACACTTACTTGTGTACAAGATACCGAGGCTTGTGTTCGAGCTTATGATATGAGAAACCTCGATATAGCTTTGAAATGACAGGACTTGAGAATAAAACTCTGAAGGTCAACACATAGTTATTTTGGTCCAGTATTACGAGTGATATTGATCGGATCTAAGGGGAAGCGTTATTTTAACCAGACACTTTTCGCGATTCTCCATTTCGGCGTAAAAAAACTCTGCTATGTGAAAAAGTCTCATTAAAATTAAATTGTCTCTGCCAAATGTAAAACTAAAACCATTTCTCACACTTTTCTTTTAAACAACAACACCGTTCGAAGACGCAGTGGGAAAGCGGTAAATTCATTTGAAAATGTTTTGATATTTTTTTCGTTAAACTGGTACAAATGCTTTGGACTAGGAAAAATCATGTTTTCGAGACAACAAACAAAATACGTTTTAAAAATTATCAACGTTTAAATAAAATAAGCATGAATTTCCATAGTTTTTATACAATGCATTGCATAGAAATTGCAGGTATACATATATGTACATACATATGTACATATGTACGTCCGAACGGCCCAGCCCGGGCGATTATTTCATAAAGCTGCCATAGAGCGATCGGTAAATGACTTAAAAAATATTTTAACCGTTTTTCAATATATTTTTAATATAATAGATTTATATTTTTTTTTTTTATCAATATCTGTGTTCTATATATATACTATATATATATACAATATACTATATACCATATACTATATCATATTGCTGTCATAGGAACGTTAGTAAATGTAAAGGAAAATGTAAATGTAAGATCTTTAATTAATGAAATAAAAATTTATATCATTTCGCTGTTTTTCAACATACATATATGTACGTATGTATGCATTTATGCAAAAACACTGAGATATATGTGGTTATATTTTAGGATTTTAAAATAATAGACGCGATCTTGTATAAGAACCAAGAAAACCCGGAAATGAATTTTTTACATATGTATAAATGTTATACATCTCCCTTGTTTGGTTTTTTTTCATAGACGTTGATGCACTACGGCTAGTAAACTCACTCACACTTCACTTTCGTATCATCTCTCTCGTTGGGAGTTCTTGTCTTTCGTTGCCTTCTTGCTGCCTCCATTTTCAACGTTCTCTCTCTTTTGTGTGTTTCACCATCTCACATCTTTATCAGCATCTCTGTATGTGTGTGTGGAGTGTCTGTGTGTGCCACTTCGAATTGCGGCAAGTGAAGACTGTAGCAGAAAATCAATAAGATACCAGACACCGACGTCCGATGAGTTGGCAAACACCGAGGAAGTCGATGCACGTCAAATTAAAACTTTAATCTAGCCTGACGGAATAACAAGAAAATGTTTAACAACAGCCATTAGAGTTAGTTAAGAATGCATTTAGGGACATAAAGAGAACACACGATATATGTATATATGTGTGTATGTACATAGCAACCATTTTTCAGATTTTTTAAATTGATTTGTATGTGTAAGGCCTATCGCCAAAATTTGGTCTCTCTACTTTTTCTCTGTGTAGTATTTTAGGGAAGACAGAGGAATCTAGTAACGGGAATATATGTACATATGTATATATACATATGTACATATATATATATATGTACATATATATATGTATATATACATATGTACATATATACATAAGGATCGCAGCTACTGGGAGGACGAATTCGGGGTTACTTCCCAGGGCATACGTACATATGTATGTTTATGTTAGTATCTAAATATCTTCACTCATCTGTCAAATATCACGTTTCCTGTTTACACTTCTGTTGCCTTCAATATGCCAGTGGTTGCTGCCATGCCCCTTTCAGTTCCTACCTTGTCTCACAGTCTTTGTTTTGGCTGTGACTCTTGTTTCTGTTTGTATTTGGCATGTTGAGTGTTGAGTGGCATTTGCCATTCTTACTCTCACTTTTCATGTTAGTGTTATTCTTGCTTTTGTTGCTGAAAAATAAAAACAGCTAGATAACAGCAGATGAGCAGCAACAATAACAAGTACGGAAAGCTAACTTCGGGCATAGCCAAAGTTTTTTTACCCTTGCAGACTATGTTAATTAAGTCCGATAGTTTCTATAGTTAGATTTGTATGAAATATTCTGTTACAATCACATAAAAGAGGTATTTATAAAATTTAATTTTAATATCTTAAAAAAAAGGGAAAATATGTCCGATCACAAAATGAGATGCTGACCAAAAATATAGTGGTCCAATTTCGACCGTTCCGACATACATGTATAGGGATTGCACAAGAAAAAAGACAAATTGATAATACCATCTGCAAGGATATAAAAACTGAGTTGACGAAGACGCAAACAAACACAAAATACGTAAAAAAACGTCAGAAAAATATATAGTATTCCGATATTGACTAGCCTACTTTGACTTTCACTTAGTTTAAATAAGCCCCAAAATGATGCGAGTATGAATATTTATATATATATGTATTCATATATGTCATCAAATATGTTTTCAACAAAATACGCGTGCCAAATTTTTAAATGGAAGACGTAAAAATTAATTAAACTTTTAAATTTCAAATGAAATTCAGCTTTGTATGCTTTTGCTTTTTCGTGCTCTGATTTTCACGAAACATTTGCAATCGTTTTGTTGCGGAAAATGTGCTGAATTGTTTGTTTTTTGAAGAAAGTAAAAGCAAATAGAAGGACTGCCAACTGGTTAGCATCTCCAATTCCGTCCGTTTCAATTTTTTCTTGAGTGCATTTTCACCCTTTAAGTAAAAATCTTTGCTTATACAAACCTTATTCAACGCCTTTTCAACAATATTATGCAGGAATTTTATAACTGCCTTGCAATACTGTCGCTAATTCGTTGCTGGTGAAATACCAGCAGACCACCCCATCTTTCCCAATAGCGAGAAGCAATGCGTTCTTTCCGCTTTTGTATGAAGTGTCCGCAAATAGGGTCAATGAAATGAACAAGGATTGTTAGTTTAAATAAACAAAAATATTGAATCCTTATATATGCCAATTTTCTTTTATTATACCTACCAATCAGAACACCAAATAAATTACTTTCTTTCTTTAAGGCCGCTTCAAAGAAGCACCAACGAATTATTTAAATTCAAAATTTTAAAGCTTCTCCTTGTCAATATTATCATGTAGTAGACTTTCTTCCATAATATCAACATTTTCTCTATTAAGTACACTTTAATTTTTTGCTGCTGCTTAGCCTTTATAAAAGTCGTTCGCTATTCATTATGTACTTTAAATTGGTTGTCGTAAATTAAAATTAAAATTATTTATCTAATCTGAAATATCGATGGGCGACAAAGCTATCGATCTGCGAAGGCGATAGGCGGTGGTAGGTCCAAACCATCGATAACGAATCCATCGGTAGGTAGGAATAGGGCTGCCAACAGGTGCCTTTCGAATTTGCGCAGCAATGGGATAAAAAGTTCGTTCACCCGGCCCGAATGAGATTTGTGATACAACGGTTTTCGAACCACAAGTTTTCGCTTTTGGTCTTTCTCCGTTGTTTCGTACGAGGCGAGCGATTCAAACCATGCCATTTTCCGGCCTGGCGACATTTTTGTTGTTAGGTTAGGTTAGGTTAACCCGGACGGCCCCCACAGGGCCTAGCATAGGACAATATGACAGGATGGGTGACTATGGACCTTGCGAGTTTAGGTGGTCGACATATTTAAGGATCGAAGTGCTTTTGGCGAAGGCGTAAGAGAGCCAGATCAGATTACCCAGAGTTTCAATTGCTCCGGAAGCATCGCAGCCAGACAGTGGCCTGTTAGGATACCCAATAGCATTTTGCAATGGCTGAGTATGTCATTGCGTCCCTTGAAAATGATATTCGAGATTTTACATTTTGTGGAGCCTCTCCACCTTCTTTTGGCTTGCGTGTGCAAACTATAAAAGCACCAATTGTTGCTCAGTCCAAATTACTATTAATGCGTAGATATTGCAATGATAATAGTACTATTTAAAAAGTTTCATTATAACCTGATCTGTTGCTTTAAATTTAATGGTCTTTTAATGATAGATATGTACGCACTAATAAAAAGATATGTTCTCCAAGAAAAGGCGATGTAAAGAAAAATCTAGGGCTATTCTCCATCGCAAGCTGCCATTTGATTTTTCGTTTGATTCATTATGCCTTAGCAGAGATTAAAGAAAGGTAAAGGCTTTTTTTTTTAATGTCTCTCTTTAAGATCGATCATCAAAAAAAATCGGGCTATAGATTTAGTTAGAGTTTAGTTGTAATTTTATTACACATCTAGCACACAAAGAAAATTTTCTTTGTAAATTTAAATAAATGTATATTTTTCTATTACATTTTAAAACTGTTATTCAGTCAACTACGAGTGTCCTTCTCTTCAGTTCTTAATTTTCGGCTGAGCTACTCCTGTACATTTTCCTCCTTCTGCCTTAATTTGTCACTTAATTAATTTCTGTGCGTAAAATAAGAGCTAGGAAGATATATATGTAGATATGGGTTGAAACAGTAACAAAAACATTGAATGTTGGAGTTGGCCAACATCGGGTACTGATGACTTGGTGAAACAACTGTAGCCTAAATAAAAATAAACCTTAGTGCGTCCACCTAAAGCCCGGAATTTATTTCAATATGTAATTGTATTTCCATCGATTTTATTAACTTATTGGCAGCAACAGCTGCCACGAGCTGCGAGCTCAAATAATTTTTTGGGCACCTTGACAATGGGATAATGAGTGCGCTGCCCATCCCAACTCCGTAAAATCCGATTCGACGGAAAGCCCATTCCATTGCAAATTCCCAGCCCGCTCCTCTCCTGTGTTGCCGAGCAACAGGTAGGCACAATTTGGCCAAGGAAAGCGAGACCAAGAAATTCTTTCTCTATCACCTCTTTTCTCAATTTGGCAGCCAAATAGAAAATCGGCCCAGATGATGTTGGAGGATAGAGGGAAAGAAGGCGAGCCAGCAGCCGAACCTTCAGTTTTGCTCTCTTTGGTTCGCTGGGTCACAAGGGAAATTTCGTGCGCTATAAGAATTTCCCAGCACGCCGAGGTATATTTCGCATGCGATAAATCGGTGCACAAGCGGGCGGGAAACCGCCGGACCGCCCAACAACCCGACACCCCCCTTTGTCGGCTCACTTCGTTTCGCTTTCGGGCCTCGTTCATCGCCAACTCTCTGTTTCCATGCCGATTCTGATTTCAGTTCTCGTTCAGCTTTGCGGACGACACGACGTGCTCTTTCACTAGCGAAATTCCTGGGAAAACAAAAAATTCGATTGGGGGAAATTTCTCGTCATCTGGTTCATTCCAAAAAGAAAAGGACAGAGCACACTTTCGAAATTCTAAAAAAAAAAATAAAAAATCATTATCAACAAAAACATTGAAAATATCCAGCAAGGTGTACAAAAAGGTTATTAAAAAAGATCAGTGATGTGAGTTAGTCTGGTAATTTAATGTTGGTTTTTTTCCGTGATTGCGTTGGCAAAATTTGCAATGGCGAAAGTGATTAACTATTTTTTTTTGAGTGTCAAAGAATGCAGACAATCTAAAAACTTAAAGTGTGCTACCCCAATGAATTTAAAGAGCGTAATTAAATACAACAAAATGCTAAAAAAAAGATGCTCTTAAAATGTTCTACAAATTTGATATAAATCTGGGAATCTGGTTCTTCAAACATTTTTGAAATTGTTTAAGTACTACATTTGGTATGATTTATTTTCCGAAAACATAAAAATACATGTTTTAAACGATAGTTTGTTTAAATGGTGCAAACTGATTCTGAAGGATTTAGAGAGCCTCGTGAAGCTAGAAATGCCGTGACATGTTTTAGAAAGTCATAGTAATTAATGTGCCCAAGTTGGTGTTCCAAACTTAAAGTGATTTTTAATTATAGCCAAGCACTAAGTAAGATTATTTCATTTATACTAAACTACTTAAAAAGGCTAGTTTAGTCACTAACACAAAAATAGTAAAGGATAGTTTTTCGGCTGTCCTTGATTTATTTATAAATTCGTTTAAAGGTATGCCCAGCAAATAAGCCCGAAACCCTTGGCTAGGGGCGTCAGTTTAATGACATATTAAATAGTGTAAGCCCGTTCAGCAGAAAAATCAGCTTCACACCTGGCCGCAGTCAGGCAGCCACAGCGGCTGTGCGGATGCACAGTGGCCCAATCGCCTTTTTGTTTTCCCTCAAAATGAAACCAATCGGTCTTTAAGTGTTCATTCCGCAAATGTTTGAGTCGGCCTGTCCCGCTGTAGCCCATGATTTTACTCCGAATTCTCAACGCTGCGGCATGTGTTCTCCCCGCAGATTTGCTTTGTTTGACAAACATAAAACTAAGCTTATGCCTGTGCCTGGGCGAATTGTTGTTGCTAAATTAATTGCAAATGCTTTCCGGGCATCAGGCCATTGGGATGGTTACGGAATTAGGATTAGGATTACGAATGAATATCCTGTTATTGAACCGGGTTATATGTAGACAATTTTTACAGAAAATCTGGTGGTACAACTGTATATATTTTTAAACACGTTCTAAGGGGTTCCAGTCGGCGATTAGAATAAATAAATTATGTGACGAATGTGCTTATATTTTTATTTCTCGATGACTATACTTGTTGAGAGTAGGTGTAGGTATCCCTTGCTGTGGAAAGCACTTAAGGGTAATTGGCTAAAAAGTATATGTATGTCTTGATCAACATCAACAGCCGAGTTCTCTTTTAATATAACTTAACAAATGTTCCGCTTTGGGTTCCTTGTTGCTTACATTGTTTATTAAGAATTTGTCCAAAGTTTGGACTAACTAAAGCACTCATGTACGCCGACGACGTCAAGCTTTGTGTGCAGTAAAAGGACAGCTCTCGCTAGTCGGACTTACAAACAGATCTTCATATCTTCAAAGTCTAATCTGTAGTAAACTTATTAAGGTTAAATAGCTTGAACTGCAAGTTTGTGACATTCTCACGTGTCGATCCCAAGCTCGCGACTTATGTATATGCCGATCTACTGGAGAGAATCACTCTAGTTGACGATTTGGGTGAAAAAGCCAGCGGTGTGATTGGACTTATTAAACAGTGCTCGAAGGACTTCTTTGACATTTAAATTTATTCAATTTAAATTTCGTAGAATGCGCTAAAGCTGGCATGAGGTTGAGTTTGTGAAAGGATGAAGATCCTTGTGAGAAGAATGGTGTTGTGCAAACGACGTGGTGCATGTTTTTGGTGCATAGGGTATATGCTGGTCTTAGATCTGTGGAGGTAGTGGGCTTTGGTTGAATTTCTGTGGAATGGCCTCAGTATATCTATGAGAATTTGGTCCATCCTACAAAACATTGCGAGTACTTTGGTACCAATTTAAGCTTTAATTACGTTTCCTTTTCTTGAAGGGATACTCTTCGCATGCTGCGAAAGTATGCAACGCATTCGCATACAAACATTTGTCCGCTATCTAATGAAAACGAGTACAGGGCATAAAACATGCGCCTACTCCCCCGCCTGCTCCTGCGCCACCTTTAAAAGGATTTGTAATTGTCTCTGGTCGGGTCCCTCTGACCCCAAATCCTTCAGCCCACACTGTCCCGCGCCATTCCTGTTCACTTGTTAAATATTTAAGCTGCTTGGGTTGTTTAGATTTAATTTTTTATTTAAAAACAAAACAAAGTCGAAACTGAGAACCAACTATAAGCAAAAAAAAAAAAACAAAGTATGGGAAAAGACGCAAACAAAAAAAAAGGGCGGACTTCGAGCAAAAAGCTTGGAAAATGAAAATACAGTTTGGAGCACTTAATTGCATTTGGCGTGTGTTTAACTTGCAGCTGCCGTCGCATAATTATAAAAATGTAGCCCATACGTTGTGTGTGCGCTGGAGCATTTTAAGCGCATTTCATTTGGCCAGCTGCAACGCAGCAACGCTGGGGTAAGGCTCTCGGGCACTAAGAATATTACACATACGCCGCTTGGGCCGCAGCTGCGGTGCTATAGTGAGCCGGAAATGTTTTTGAAAATTGCAGCATTAAAGCCAATGCAAAGGAACGAGATATTGCCCGATAAAGTCCAGCTTAATTGCTGGCATTTATAAGTCCGATTTAGTTCACATTTAGGGCTTAAGCTAAAAGGCTTTAGTGCCGGCTGTACTATATTTCAGCGAGAGATGAAGTGGAAGCAAGGCCTAGGATAAATCAGTTTCTCCCAAATTTGTGCAACTTGTTTCAAAATTAGTTAGTTTTCCAACAAATAGTAAACAGATTTGGAAAAAAAACAAGAAATTAGAGTCGCAACTTCTTCCATTTATTTATTTCAATATTTTAATATTTACGTTCATTTCACCGTTTAGTGTCGCTCGACGTTCCAAAGAACCTAATGCAAATCTGATTGGCTTAAAACTCGTCTTCTCAAGCAAATGGAAAAATAAGATTGGAAACTTAGTTTGTGCAGGGAAGTTTGTAAACTATTCCAGTTTACAATTGGGTCGATCTGAACCATTTGGAAATCGATCGATTGAGGTCATTTGATTAATTTTGCAGGAGGTTACTGGGAGGTGTATAAAATATTTAAGTATACCTTTTATAACAACACCGAGCTTTTGCTTCGATTTTACTAGAATCTCTCCTATGGCAGTATATATATTAATATATTTAACAAATAAAGACTTTATGCTAATGGTAGCTATATAAATAGCAATTCGAAATCTCTGATATTACATAAAAATATGAATACTATTCCGATCGATTGGATAGAATTAAAAATCGATAAAAAAAAACCTTACTACTAACCTTACTAAATGTATAAATAATAAAATTGAACCTCTACTTATTTAACTAGTTTCTTATACAAATTAAAGAATTGTTCATAAATCGAAGTTCTGAAATTATAATACTATATATTTATATCTGCAATATAAAAATGACTATTTGCAAAGTTTCCTTAAAATAGCGCAGAAACTGAATGGCTAGATCTCGTATAAACAGACAGACGGACATAGCTCGGAATATATAATAATCGCAGCAAGGGAGGAGGAGGAAAAACATGGACACTAAACTTACGAGGCTCACTGTCCATGTAATCGATAAACATTATGTAGCTGTTGATTTTCCTAATGTGCTTTAAGAATCGTGCAAAAGCACAAATCATCCAAAACACGAACAAATGAAGAAAAAAACACAGACAGGAGAACAGCACTCATTTACTTTTCGATCTGCCCGATTTTCATTCATAAGAAATTGTTGTTTTATAGCATTTTTATAGCGTAAACAAAGAAGCTTTTTCGCTAGAAAAATGCAATTGCGTGGACTAAAATTTGAAATTTAATTAAATTTTTGTATTCTCAGTGCTTGTAAGTTGCGTGTTATTTCACGGAGATTTTTGGGCACCGATAAATGCCAACCTTCGGACAATGCGTATTGTTATTAATATAAAAGTCCTCTCAGTTCAGATCGAGTATTACAGCAGTATTACAATTTTCTGGGAATAATTTAACTCACATTGTTTTTAATGTGGAAAGGTTTCTAGATTCTTCAGTTTGATATGATCAGCAGAGGAAGAATTTGATTAGAAGAATATAATAAATAATAAATACATTTAATAATAGTTTAGTATACTTGTATACGAGTATATTCTAGGAAAAATCCTTTCAACTAATAATATACAGTTTACTCACGTTCTTAAGAAACGTGTTTTGTCTGTTAATTACAACGATGTACATATGTATACATAACAACGGAAAATTTATCAAAACGCAAAAGGTAATTTAAAAAATGTTTAAGGAACTAATTATAAATTGAAAATGAAATATTTTACATATAACAAAAGCATCCACTGAGAAAATACAGTGTGAACCGAAAAGGGGAGTCTATTGTTATAATATTGTCTATTGTTATACTTAAATATATATGTGTGGATCCATAACCAAACCGATTTTTATTAGTCAGCTATTAAAAAACAATCAGAAAAACAACCAAGCAAAGCTAAAACCCATCAACAACCCGACATCCAAAACAACAACAACAACAACGACGATTGTGGGTGAGTAGCCAAATAATTAAATAATTAATAAAGGCGTTCGCTGCACAAACATCTATGAAAACAAACAAAAACAGCCGATACAGCAACAAGAAATGATAGAAGAAAAACGTATGGGTGGAAAATTCCAGCAGCAAGTGCATAACTGATCCACAAAACAACATAAAAAACACCAACAGAAGAACTAACATTGCATTAATCACCACTAAAAAATCAACAATCAACTATGGGTTTTTCTGTCCTTCGCAGTGATTTATTTATAATTTATATATTTTACCAAATTTATTATTTTTATTTATTTGCATTGTAGCACGTCAAATATTTGTAAAGGTAGGGCGGCTGATAAGTGGTGGGAAATTGAAGCCCCTGCTGGAAAATGTAAAAATTTGAATCGAAAACCGATATAAAAACAAATTTGGAATTTATTCAGATTTTTTGTGGGGACTTAAATTCAATTTGTTAGTAAAATAACAGTTTACATCCACAATGGGCACGTAGTAGCTCATTTAGCTCACGCTGCTCTTTCCGTTATATATTTTGGGAGAAGCCAGCAAGTCGGCGCAGACGACCGTCGCTCGTGTCCAGCGATCGATGAAAAAAGGCAACAGCAAAATCTATTAAAAATATCCGTCAAAGAGATTGCAGAAACAGCCTGCACTGAGTGAAACAGTCGTGATTTGTTCTTTAGTCGTATCTCTTAGCCGAAACAATAGAAACAATAGAAAAATTACTGAAGAAATTTGAAGAAGTTCCGAATTTGAGAGGGGACATTTTTTAATTTTTCGTTCTCCCATTCTACCTGTCTCACGACTGGGACCGGGCCGCGGCAGTGCGTTGTATTTTATTTGGCTCGCTGCGCAGTAGCTCTTCCCGTTATATTTGCTGCCCACGCCTGCTTTCAATTGTGACTTTCGGGTGTTATTACATATAGTATATTAAAATAAGAGCGGGAGAAAAGGAACAGCGAGGCGATGGGGCCATATATGTACATATGTATGATAATAATATGTTCGAGCCTATTCTTGAGAATATATTTAAAACAGTCGCAATCAAGCACTCACTGACTTAAGACGTGCCTTAAATTAACGCGGAAGCTCAAGCTATTATTAAAAGTTACTCGATTCCCAAAAACAAATCTGAACAGTGGTTCTTGAAATCAAAATTTTGCTGCAAATATGAGCGACGACACATCGGTTTGGAGGCCTAAGGGAATCAAGAGACAAAACCTAATCTCTCCTTTAGTACTCAAGAAAAAACTTGCCTTGGAAGCTGCACCCAGTACTAACTTCAATCAATTTGCTCTCTTAACCACGCCAAATGGAAATTGAGTCGAAAATGAAGCATTGAAAATAACTGATTGATAAACAATATTGATGAACCTGCCAAGCCACCACCTATGAATGATTGAATTATAATATAATATATAATATAATGAATTGAATGATATATGTTGAATGCTAGAATTTATTTTATAAAACTCACGGATATGGTCAAGTGAAAATGATGTTTAAGTCTATTGAAGAATACATGTTTCTCTTAAAAACGTACTGGTGGTTTTGTTAAGTTTCATACATACCAGCTTAAATATGAGAGCGCATTTAGAGTCGTAATTAAGAATTTGCACTTCTCAACAGATATTGGTATGATTAAAGAATATGTGGAGTCTTGAGGTTATTTTGTTAGAATCATTAATATAAAAAGCCGTTTAACGAAATAGCTATTGAATTTGTTATACTTAGACATTGAGTCCAACAATAAAAACTAAAATATATACAATGTGAAACATGTCGATAACGCAGTTGTTAAAATAGAAGGCCCTCGAAAAGCTAAAAAAATTGCTCAGTGTCATCGCTGTCAGGAATTCGGTCATACAAAATGCTTTTGTGCTAATACTTGCAGATATGTAAAATGCTCTCTTAAGCATTCCAGCCACATTTTTTCAAAAGATAAAGAACAACCAGCATAATGTGCCAACTGTATCGAAGATCACGATGCTAGTTACAAAGGATGCAGAGTCTAACTTATACTTACTTAAATATTTAAAAATAAATTAGTTACTGATCGCAAATAGATCTCAATCATTTGCTTCGCCTGATAGACTGACCCAACAATCAAAAAATTATCAATCAGCAACTCAAGTTGCTGCAGAAAATAGTATAACAAATACTTCTTCAGAAAGAATAGCACATCCATTAGAAAAACAACATTATAATAGTACTTGTAAATATGCTATGCAAACAAGTCTAAGCTTAGGAATATGGAATGCCAATGTGTTTTCCAACCATGTAATTGAGATACCTTTAGATATGGAGACGCAATGGAGGCGCATCTTTATAGAGTACGCAATGCAGGTTGCCACCATTGAGATTAAATGCATGCACGATAATGTATCAATAACAGCAAGTTATCTCTTACCAAGGTTCACAATAAAAGAAATCGATTTTTAAAACTGTGTTCTCAGACTGGGAACTTCATATTTGAGAAATGTAGATCCTAACTCTTGCAACAATGATTATAATCTATGGAGAGCAACAAAATACCTAAATAGACCAGCAAAGAGGAACATAATTATCGAACATAAATAAACGATAAAGCAATGGAGGTTGGTGTAGATTTGATGATTAAAAGCCTGAAGCATTTGCACAACATCTGCACTCTGTATTTCAGTCAAATGTCATTAACAATTCTGTAACAGAGATTGATGTAGACAACGTTCTTGTCAAATGAGCGTGCTTATTAAGAGTATCCATTGCGACAAAGATGTGACAGAAATTAAATGTTTAAACAATAAAAAATCACCAGGCCGGATAGAATAGATGACATTACCATAAAAAGCCTACCATCAAAATGCATTCGGCTTCTTACGCTTATATTATGCGATACTCAGACTAGACCACTTTCCAAGTCAAAGGAAATGTGCAGAGATCATTATGATCCTTAGCCAATAAGAATAGAAACAAAGCTAACATTCTACAGTCTGTTGAAAATATTGTCCGAAGTATTTATAAAAAAACTATTGAAGAGGATATTGCAAATTTTGGATGAACTTTTCATCATTTCTGAGTATCAATTCGGATTCAGAAGTGATCAAGAGACCCCTAAGCAATGTCACAGGGTTATGAATGACATAGTATCTGCATTTGTAATCGAAAAATACTGCTCTGCTTGCATTTCTTGATTTTCTACAAGAGTTTTCTCGAGTTTGGTCCAATTGATTACTGTATAAGATAAAGAAATGGCTACCTGCTCCATACTATTTGTTACTGAGATCCTATTTGACAGAAAGATGCTTTTACGGCCAGCAGAAAAATTATACATCGACACTACTTCGCATGAACGCAGGCATCCCACAAGGGAGCATACTGTGACCAGTTCTTGATACCCTATTTTGGCTATCAGCCCATCTAGAGATGATGCTTCCCAACATCGGCAATGTGATCTCATTCTTATTGGAGCGTGGTTTCTTCGATGGAAATCAACTCCGTGAAATCCGCCAAATAATGCTCTTACTGAGATCAGGTAGTTGCCCAAATGTCACCCTTAACTGCTCAGCAATTCCACAAACGGCCTGTGTGTAATATCTTGGCATGCATCTCGACTGCAGATTAACATGGAAAAACCACATTAAAGGGATTTGCCAGCAACTAAGATTGAAAACACTAAATATGTTCTGGCTGCTATGTCGAAAATCAGCAACCAATTTGAAAAACAAAGTTCGCTTCCACAAAGCCATACTGAAACAAACTTGGACCTACGCTTTTCAACTTTTGGGAACAGCTAGCAACTCAAAGATTCAGATACAACAGCGTTACGACCATTAAAGAAGAAGACATAAATAAGTTTAATAAAGGATATATTGACAGACTAAACAGTCATGAAAACAATTTAGCCTTAGGTCTAGTAGACAATAGTCTGTAGGTCTGTAAAAAGACTCGAAAGATTCCACTTTCTCGATGTCCCGGATTGACTAATTTAATTAACTGAAAAGATGTAGTATATAATGTTAGGGCTCACTGGGGAATTTATATTCCTGTTATTTTAGTATGGATCATAAAATTTACGTGTGGTTAAAATGCAGATTGTAAATATATAAAAAGAATAAAATATACATATCTATATTTATATGCCAAATACATGTTTCTGCGTCTGTGTTCGATGGCTTTCCTTTCCTGATTGCATCTACGACTTACTCTCCCCATCTTATGCTTATATTTTTTTACGGAGAATAATCTTTATAATGTTGCCACAAAAGGCAAAAAAGAGGAGCAATTTCGGGGCATAAACAATCTGTTTAGTTTGAAGAAAAATAAATGGAGTAACTCAAATAAAATTCCTTGGAAACATTTTTATAAAACCAGTTGAAAATGAAGTGAAAGTATACACTTTTCTTATTTTCTCTACATCGCTTTTTTTTCACGACAAATTATGAAGGTGTTTGCAAAGGAGATTGGGCTATGCATTCAGGTGTGCCATTTTAATTCCTCAATAGTTTTATGCTATTATTATTTGTTTACCTATTAATTTTATGTTTGTATTTAGAAAAAATCTAGTTTTGTTTTAGGTAATGTGTCATAGCAAAATACCCACGACATTTTCAAGTGACATTTTCAAGATAACCTTGACTTAGTTAGGCCCTTCTTTTAAATAAGCAAATTAAAGAAAAACGCTTTCCTGCATGTTACCTTAATGGGAAAATGAGCAGGCATTGGCATAACCGTTACCCATATTGCACAATTTTCCGGAACCGATTTTCTCCAGTATTTTCCTGTTTACACTGCCCTCCTCACATTACCAACCTGAAATGAGCAAAGAAAAATAATTGAGAATGTATCCAAATGGAATCTGTTGACAACCCAAAACACAACACATTTGTTTATTTACTTAAATGCGATGGAGCGGGGAAAAAGAGAGAATTCAGAAGAGCGTTCGCTGAGAAGTCGGGGAGAAATGGAAAAGAAGGGGAGGGTGAGAGACTTAGCGACGACGGACGACAACAAATTTAATTTCGTAAGTGACTCTTGGCAAGACAGGTGTCTATAAATATAAGAGATGTCGGCATACATTTTTCTTGATTAGACTGTAGCAGAAGCGCACGCGGGAAGCCCTGCAAAATCTAGGCATAGTCCGGGTGAAATAGGCTGGAAAACTTTCGACCACAAAACAAAGTGAAAGAAAGTTCCAAAATAATCAAAGCTCTTGCGTCAAATCAATCCAATGAGGAGGCACGCACAGCAGAAGATGTGCTGCTCCGAACACATAAACAACCCGTTGCTGCGTTGGTTGTTTTTAAAACTCCCTATTCGCTGGTCTCGTAAAATCGGGGGTAAAGAGGCGGATAAGGGCTGACTTCTCATTGTTAGCAATGCAATAAATATAAACTACAGAGTACAAATACGATGTACTGACTACCAAATATATGATACTCCAAACCGCAGGGAAAAAAATAAAAATATTCACTCGTACATTTTCCTGCGCTTTTCGACTTGTCAGCTATATTTTCCCTCAAGTGCCACGCCCACAAGATTCTATTCACATTTTCCTATTTTACATTTTATGTTGGCTTACCTCTAAAGGCGGCATCTGGAATTCTTTAAGCAGAATGTTCTCTAATTTTGGGGATTTAATGTACAAATTTTGTATGCAAATAAATTTCCGGGTTATCTAAGCTTACATTACTTCAGCTGGTTGCATATAATACGACTTATAATGCCAAGTAGCAGCATTTTTGAGATTAAGTAAGGCTCCTATTACAGAATCGTCATTTATTATACATAATTGGATCTATGGGCTTGGATCTATTGGATAGGATATATGGTCTTACTATATATGGGAAACTATTATTGATAGGTTAATTAGCTTTCAAGATATTTCACTTATCTTATTTAAGAGCATATCTATATCATTTACTTGACTGAATTTCATGTTTATTATTTATAGTATACATCTGCAATATTAAGTGTTGTTCACAGCGGACTACTATACGATATGCATCTCCAAAAAATATAAGCAATCCAAAGAGGGTTCATCGATAGCAACGACACTGAATCTCAGCTGAAGCTCAAAGCGACTTATTTTACGCAGAAGATTTATGCGTTGACTCCATTTAATTATGTCCTCTGACTGGCTAGGGACTTTCCTTTTTCCGTTCCTCGGTTCCTGTTTTAAAAAGACTCTGACAAATCCATGGACGTTCCCGAAACTGCTTTGAAATATGAGCGGCATTTCGTGTTGTTCTCTTCGTGTATACGCCCCGTAATTTCCACGCCGCGTTTTGTTCTTTTTACCAAAAGTTGGACGCATTTTTATGGGTCCTGTATCTTTCTTCACACGCAGCGACACACTGGAAAATAAAGGAGCTGTGCACTGTAGTTACAAACAAATGTTTAATCAATTCTTTCTGAGTTTATTATTTCAATTTCAAAATGGCTTCTCTATATTTAAATGGATATATATTCCTATTTAATTTAAGACAACATTATGTTGTTTTTTTAGCTCTGTGTATTTTGTGGACTAAAGGAAGGCGGGAAAAAATGTACTTAGAAATTGATTTTTGTGCCTTTACCACCATGTTGCTCATTGTTGTGTTGTCTTCCCGCTTCTGAACGTCCTTTTTCTCCTCATACATATATACATATATACAAACAATACGTATGTGTGTGTGTTGATCTTGTTCGTGTTCATCACTTTTTGTTTGTCTGCCTTTCAATTTTAGTTGTTGCTTTGTTCCCGAACCGCCCTTTTTCCCTTATCTCATCCCCCCCCCATTGTCATTTGTTACCCTGTTGTTCTTACTTTGCTTTCCCGTCTCATGCCATATGTTCAGTTTTCTTAAAGGGGGCAGCTTCTTCGCACTTTTTCTTATTTAAGAAGAATTAGAACTATCATGAAAATGCCGGTGTTTTGGGCTACTGGTAAGCTAAACCAAAATTATTGGGTATAAACAAGCATAACGTACAACGATAGCGGTTTAAAATTAAGAGAATACTATTTGCTGACAAACAATAGGTGAGGTCTTATGGGTAATATGTCTAGAAGGGCACCATTGCTTATGCTTATGTTTATTAAATTACAACAATTTTAACAACTAAAAAGTTATGCCCTTGACCGCGAAGTCTTTACTTGCAACCCTTTTGTCCTTATTTCTGTAATGCTACTACTTGCAACTTTTTTTTTTCTTTTTGTGTGGCGCTGCTTTCACAGTAAATATTGCGGCATAGAGGATTTGCAGCGTTGTCGTTGTCATCGATCCTGTTCAGTAGTCATTCGTTGTCTTTGTCGTTGTTGTCATGCAGTTTGGGTTATACAGTTTTACATTTTACTTTGAAGGCAGTACCTTAAAATTTTTAGCCAATGCATTATGGGCAATAATGCCACTTGTGACATTATTATATATTATAAAAGTATTCATTTAAGAGCTTGAGTCAATTTGTAGCTCTATTTTAAATGTAGAATGTTCTAAAAACAGCACTGTCTAGTTCTACGGCTAAACCCCCTAATAATACAAATTAATGAATAAATTTGATTTTTGTTTATCTTTTAAAACTTGTAAGATATACAAATAAGATATTTAACAGTGCTCGCTTTTCGTTGTAGTAACAGCTAGCTTAGCAATGGATAACATAACAGTGACGCGATCTGGGTTTTTACAGATATACATATGTTATTTATATATTTTTTAACAACTTAAAAAAATAGGTATTGGGCAGAAGTGGTAGTTTTCACCATTGTGCAATGTGTTCGCACTGATAGTTTCACGACAATGACAGTAGTTTGGCATCAATGTAAAAGATCAATTTCTGGCAGGATGTCAAAATACAGCAACAGCATAAATAGCAAGAAGAGAGGGGCAAATAATAACAAATATTAATAACAGAGAGACTAGCGAATTAAGCAGCACCATTGGGAATTTACCCGATTTTCTTAAGTATGCCTATTTTTATTTAACATACCACTTATGTTATCTACCAGTCTAGTATTAAAATACCAATTGTAAAACGCAAAACGATCAAATTTCCCCTAGTGCACTGATAA
The DNA here is from genome assembly GCA_008042475.1 of Drosophila kanapiae. Classification (NCBI taxonomy): domain Eukaryota; kingdom Metazoa; phylum Arthropoda; class Insecta; order Diptera; family Drosophilidae; genus Drosophila; species Drosophila kanapiae. The sequence goes on from VNJM01000689.1 coordinate 25,403, forward strand.
AATGAATGTTCTCACTCCCTCGAATCTAATCGCACACACAAACTCACACTCACAAGTAAGTGCGCTTTGAACAAAGCGGTTGTGTTTTCTTGGTGCTCCGCCAGGGATGATGCAAGAAGGAGGTGACGGCTGCGGAGAACGTAACCCTTAGTAGTGCGATAATGGAAGTCGTTGTCCCAGCAGTACTTACGCGTTCTGTCCGGGAGCCCAGGACTGCTGAAGGTCTTCAAACCGTCGGCGAGGGGTGAGTGGGGGTATCTCTTTTCATGTGTCCCATTTCCCAAATTTCTCCTACGAAATTGCACCATTAGCAAGGTGGCGGCCCGCACAATGTTGCAGGTCATTCCAGCTGATCTATGGGTGGTCAGCTGTTGCAAGTGCTTGAAAGCCCAAAGGATATTTTATGATCGACATTAGGAAAATAGCGCGGCTGCCTCAATCCTTTGCAAGGAGTCATAATAATGCGAAGTACTTCGGAGGCTATCGAGGTGGTGAAGGTCACAGAGCAGACCAGACCAACTGCCAACCCTGCCGCTATGCGGCACATCATGAAATGGGACTCTGGTGACCGAGGCGGAGCGGTATATCCCACTTCGATGCAGTCGGGGAGAAATCCCAGGCCACCGATGGATGCCGCAGAAAGTGATTCGCTCGCATCAATCCCTCTGCGAAGCGTCTGTCCCAAATTGGTTGGCGGGGTGGTCTGCGACTGCGTCGTATCGATCGGCAGAACAAGGTATAAAACGCAGCCCCTGCAGCAGGGTTAATAAGTTGCAACCCCACACAAGGAATGTCGAGTAACAACTTTACGCTAGAGGTGGAGAACTATCGATAGTGGGCGCCATCGATAATCGACGATATTTTATTTTAAGCCATCGATTGTGCCATCGGCAGTAGCTCGACAATATAGCCCAACAAAAAATTTTTTTTTAAGCAAATGTAATAAAATTATGTTTTATTTTAACTAAGTTACGATTAAAAAATAAAAGAAAGAGTTGAGTTGAAAGAGCCAAGAGTTGCGATTTAAAAGAAAAAGAATGTTAATGTTTACAACTCGGTTCTTTTAATTAGGGTATACCTTCATCCATAATAGAGGGTCGATATATTGGCCGACAATTGCACTTTTCAGATACTGCCTCTTAGTTAAAATTGCATCGACTCTTAAGATTACAACTTTATTAATAGAACGCTCACCCAAAAAATCGAACAAAGTGTCCTGTAAACTTGAATCCGGTGATACGGGTTGATTACTTGCGGGCTCTTTAACTGGAAAATTGGACATCTCATTTTCAGAAAATGTTTCTGCTTGTTTAGCGTTTGAGCTATGTTGAAATCCACTTTTTTTGAACCGTGGATCCAAAAGCGTAGCCATCCTGCAGGCTGTTCTCTACTCATATACGGAAAGACGTTTCTCGATTGATTCCATCAATATTTTGTTTAAAGTTTGTCCTTGAAGAGTTTGTAGCAAAGGTAAAACAATTTCGATTTTCCGAAAAAGTCCATATGTCATGGGAATAATATGCGATATCGCTACGTATTTTCCGCCAGACATTTTTAAGCTTGCTTGATGAAAGAAGCCAATACTATTTCAATATTTTTCAGCATAAATATTTCCTCAGCAGTAAATGGCTTCGGTGTATTCGTTGTTGATAGTAAAACTTTGGCAATGGCATCGTTTATTTTTATAATACGCTCAATCATGAAATAAAAACTATTCCATTTAGTGGGTGTTTCTTAAAACAAGGAACATTCTGAGCTAATTTGAGCTTTTCATTTGATAAAGTGCTTTGCTTGAAAAATCGAACGATTGATTTACACTTAGTAAATAAAGCTTGAAGCACTGGGTCATCGACTTTTAGAGCATCTTGCACCACGAGATTTACTGTATGCGCAAAGCATAGCAGATTGCGAATATTCAATAGTTCACATGCTTTAAGCATGGAGCTGGCATTGTCGGTAACAATGCATACAGTTTTTTCCAGAATGTTTTATTCAATAATATTGTTTTGTGAACAATGATTATTTGTGCTTAAGATTTTTGTTGTTGCGAAGTATGCTGTTTTTAATTCGTAGTTACATATATACGAAATGTCTCGTCACAGTCAAAAAACTAGCATTGGCACTTAATGTCCACAAATCACACGTATCTGCGATATTCGAAACATTTACAAGTATTGCTGATAACTTGGCAGAAGTTTCGGTAAAATGATTATACATCAGCACATCTCTTAAGTGCGTCTTACTGGGTAATTTATACCGAGGATCCAATACATGAGTGTATTACATGAACCCATCGTTTTCACATCGATGCACATCTTTGCCAACCATTTGAGTTAGAGCTAGTTAGATGTTAGATGGACGTGCAAGTTAGATGTATTGCCGCTTGTCTTGTATTCTTTGCCACAATCGAGACATTTGCCGTATTTCTTGTCGTCGGACCTTTTAAAATATTTCCAAAAATGTGAAATTTTCGACTTCATTTTTTTATTCTGTCGATCTTTTTCAGAGTCCCAGACTTAAAAAGCGATCCATATTAACTTAATTAATTCTTTCTTGTTTTGGAATTTTTTCTCGTTTTTTGCTATTGACGCCGACACAGAAAATGCGGGAAATGTTTAGGGATGTAAGAAGCGCACTATCGAGAACACCATTGATAATGGATGGGCCATAGTCGATGGCCGCGATATTGCCAAACCATCGATAGTGGCGATAGTGCTATTGATAGTTCTCCACCTCTACTTTACGCACGAATTCTAAAGGCCATAACTTCCATTCCCCCAAATACCAAGGCATCGGCGGACCACTTGGCCGGCGCCCCAGATCATGCGACAAGTGATGAGCTCTTAGATGAGAAGGACCCCACCAGGTGTTAGCTCTGCAGCGCCCTCCCTCGCATTGACGGTAGTGCAGGAGAGCGCTGGGATCAAGATCGGCGCTGCCACCGTCACACCAAAAATGGTCAGGTACTCTTCTTATCACAATGGCACCGAAAAAGGTCAAGGCTCCATACCTCTAGATTGTGGAGATGGGTGAGATCCTGGACGACATATTGTCAACGAACAGTTAGTACGTTGCATTAATCAGTTGATTACAAACGCCTTCGCTAGGCTAAAGGAGCTCCAGGTAACGTTGCAGCAGCAGTCTAAGGCACCCATACAAACTGCGGGGTGGACCGGACAACCGCAGGTTGCCAGCCTTTTCCGAGACTGTCCGAATGGCCGGAGAGAAGCACCGGGACAGCTGATAATAAGACAGCAGATGCAAGGATCAAGAACGACGCAGCGCAAACAGAGCCGTGACGCAGACTTAGTCAACATGCTGAGTCGGAAGGCAAAAGGCAAGCCGTACCAATAGGCCAGGGACTACCGTCTATCCAGACAGCGGATGGGAAGTAGTCACCAGGAAGCCACGGACAGCTCGTTTCGCACGCCCAGACGCCGTTATAGTGTAGCTCAATATGGTGACCTGGATGGACGACAAGCAGATGTTAGACCTTGGGAACTATATCACCAAACTGAGCCGTAGCACCAACGGCAACCTTCTGCTGGAGGTGGCCAAGGGCAGCGCAGTGAGCGCGGAGGCCATGAAGGACAGCATCGAGACGGTCCTCGGCAGACGCAGCGTCAGTTTGCGCCATGGCGAAAGACTCGAAGGTCAGCGTCTTCGAGGTTCGAGATTTCACGACTGAGTGCGAGATCCGCACCGCCTTCACTGAGCAGTACCAGCTCTCTGGTAGTAGGTGGCGATTTCAACGCCACGTACGCGAGTATCTCGATCACCCAGCACGTCGGATTGAGTCAGCAACGTGTAACCGAAAGCGATCCTGTGCTCGGTAGGCACCGACCGGACACTTTGTGCTACAGGACTTTAGCGAGCGCACTGTGGAGTATGCATCTCGAAGTAACGGAGGGAGCCAACGAGACTGCGGACCAAGTGGCCGCAATTCTAGTGCACGCTGGGTGTTTCGGGTATTCTCATTAACAACCGGCTAACATTGAAGGAGCACCTGCTGCTAATAGCCGTAACCAAACGTTAGCAAGGCTGAGCTTAAAAACGCTTGCTGAATGAGGTGCTACGATAGCTGGCAGACCGGATGGCATGCCTCGTCCAAAGGACGATGGACCCGCAGGCTTATTCTCAATATGGACAGGTAGCACGGTCAGGTGAATTAGCGGCCACACCCAAAGAGGTTCGACATGGAGGAAGGCTACCCTGGTAGGCACATGACGTCATCCACGAGGAAGGGAGACGCTGGAGGCAGTTGCAGGGTCGGCCATCAGGGAGGACAAGCTGGTTCCGCTGATGCTAGCGAACCAAGGATATGGGACGCGGCGGCAGAGTTCTCGGCGAAACTGATGAAGTCGCGTAGGTCCCTGGAGAGAAGGAGGAAGAAGCGAACGGACGAAGCCACACATCGTGCAATGAATTGCTTTGCGGCCATACCGCACAATGCGGTACTATTACTTTGATCCTTAAAGAATTACTTTTGTTTGTTTGTTGTTAATAAAGAATATAAACAAAAAACTCACTAGCGAATGTCGGCAATGCCATTGCACTTTATGAAATTTGACCGATTGTTTTGATTCAATGTATTTTTAGAAGTATGCCAGTTTTTGATTGTTTATTCTATTAAGAATACAATAAGCTGTTATGTCACATAACGCAAATGTTAACCTAACAGTCTGGTATTAATATACCAACTGTTAAAGTCAGATTTTGCAACCCCCAAACGTATGTTTCATTTTTTTCAATTTTGAAGCTCACATTTAAATCAATAACTCTGCATCCAAATAACGCATAACGCTAAAATACTAATGCTCGATATGTGCGTCACGTTTTAAACATTTCGAAAAAAATCAAGTTTTAATAGCGCTTAAAAAAATGTTCAACTTTGTTAAGAGAGTGTATATATTTGTACATGTTGTAGAGTCGTTAATTGGGAATTCAGAACATTTTGTCTCAACATGCTCTTTCTGCGACTTTTCGCAGAAAGAAAATATATGTTTTATAATTTTTTCTAAAGTTTTGTTCAGTTATCTTAAAATGTTGACTCTGTTTTATAACAGCTATAGGATATAGTTTTCTGATCCGAATAATTTTCATTCAGAATCTGCCTACGCATATAAAAATACGGTGTGTGAAGTTTCATGCTGATATGATTCATTTATTTCAAATAACGGTAAAATTTCCCATAGTGCACTGAGTTGCTCTCACTCACACAGCGACATTCTTATGTATTTGATTGTAATTTTCAGAACAAAGGCACGGGTATACATATACCGTTACGTTTGACATTCAACAGGCGGCTAAGCGCATGGCCCTTTGACGCCAGCTGCCCGTCTCTCTTCCCCTTCGCCTTATATCCCAGTTCTTCTTCGGTCTATTTTCAGTTTTTCTTTTTTTTTTAACAATCAAGCAGGCGTCGCTTGCTCTTTGACATTACTTTCCTCATTCTCGTTGTCCCTTCTCCCATTCTTCCTTTCCCCATTCTCTGATTCGCGTTTTTCATTCCTCTCCTCTTTCCTTTTCCTTCATCGGCCATCCTTTTGTGTACACGTTTGTGTACAATATAACGACATTTGTTGCCCGATATTTGAATGTCTCCCTCACATGTGTATGAGACACTCGAACCACAGTAACCACAGGCACGCAAATCGAGAATCGATAAGTTGTAGTCCTTTGTTATCCCGCCAACACAATGACCCCGTAGATAGTAATCGATAACAACATTGTGTGTATGGTAAATCAAGGGCTAAAGTCAAGCAATACGCATAACAAATGTCCTATTTCCTGGGTGGAAAGTAATTAAAATTCCGCCAACAACATATGTTATCATATGACATATGCAAACACCTATCATAAGAGAGTGATTCTTTTAATTAATTAATAATCAAAAATAGTGAATCGCGCATTTTCTAAAATGAATGTCCACGACTTTTAAGTATGAAATATCTCATTTAAGCAACAAATGTTTCCTTTCATAGGTATCCTTAACAAAGCCATCCAGTTTCACACTGTATAGAAATACCCATTATCAGAAATATATTTAACATTAATAAGCGCCCTTTGAGTCCATTATCAATTCGAAGTGATTATCTATTGTTAGCTAACAAAGATGATAAGTGCCTGTCTAAACTTGTGCGATACATTTAAGTACAGCCAAGATTAGTAATTAAAAACAAAGTTATCCATGAATATTTTAATTTAATGTTGCGGACCGATTTCTATGCAATTTTGGTTTAGCACAAAAAGGCATTTACTTTTGAAAAAAAAAGTTCCATTATTTGGGCACTGATTTGCCACTAATTTGTGGCAAATAAACACACAAAAATACACTTTTAATGCTGAAAACTTGGTAATATTTGAAAAAAAAATTAAAAAAAAATGTTTAACAAAAATTTGAAAGCAAATCTAAAAACCTTGAAAACTTTGAAAAATTTTAAAAGTTTGAAAAATTTTAAAATATTTGAAAAAATATGAAAAAAATTTAAAAATTGAAAAATGTTGTAAAATTTGAAAAATTTGAAAAGTTTGATAAGTTTGAATAATTTGAAGATTTTGAATTTGCACTCTTTTATGAATGTTTTCATAACTTATTCTATATCATGATGAGACATTTGCAATTAATTTGCCACTGTGGTAGGTGGGGATTAAGCTGACCAAATGCTTTTTTAATAATTTGCATTTTAATAGACATTTAGTTTTCCCATTTTGATATTAATGCATACATAATATACATTAAATTTATATTAAAGTCGCATTAGTTAAGTTGGACTGTACAACTTTACTATTATACGGTATAATTTATACCTTTAAGTAAAAATAGATTTCCTAAATATAATTAATTTAAACTATGTTGTTTTAAAAAAGAAAATCTTAAAATTTTTTTTTTATAATTTGTGTGAAAATTATTCATTTTAGTTAATTTGAATAATTTTTGTTTGAAAAAACTCGACGTTTTTTTTTACTTAAAGAAAAATGCATTATTTAAAAAAAAAGTTACATTTATATAAAGTATAAAGGATAAGCATAAGAGGGCTCCGAAAGGAATGGTGTTGGACGGGGGTGCATTGCAAATTTGTCTGAATTTTATATGAGGCATAAAAGTGAAAATGTATTCAACAATGAAATGCAGTAAAAGCTTAATTTTCTTTTTCTCCTTTTACTTTTCGCTGAGGCGACAATATTTTGAATGAGCCACAGTGTGCGGCATCAAAGAAGGCCTAGTTGGTTGGTTAATTTTTTATGCTTGCTAGTCCTAACTTATGACTCATAAGGCATAAGCATTGTTGTTTTGTTTTATTTTAATTTAAATTGTTAATAAGGCATAAAAATATAACTGATTGCTAAAAGGCGCACATAAAACTAGAGCGTGAGTGGTCCATTGAAAAAATCATTAAATAAGTAAATACATATATACGGGAAAACAATAAATATTATTTAGAGGCATTTTGTACCATATTAAAATTAAACATTACTGGAAAAAGTTGTTAATTCCTATATTTTTTTCAGAAATATATACATATGTATATGCACATGAGTACTTTCTCTTACTATGAATACATATACGGAGGGGTGACTGTAAACACACTCGTAGAAAAGTGTCGTACTTGAGTAAGATTATAAATAATAAACTTATGGGTAGGCAACTTGGAGACCGGCCGTGGGCATAAATAAGGAAAACAAAATAGGAAAAAGCAAAGCCAAGAAAGATTCAGTAAAGGCAGAGGGTGTATGGAAAGTGGAAGTGGCGAAGGGAAGAACTGGAGCAGTCGAATAAGACTCAGCTAAAGAACAACAAGAACATGTCTCTCCGCTTGGCCAAAGATATTGCTTTTGAATATTAACGCCGAAACACTT
>VNJM01003222.1:0-21122 GCA_008042475.1 Drosophila kanapiae
AGTTTGCTGTGTGGTCTCCTCCGCAGTTGCTGCATTTTTTGCTGTTTGGCTTGTTTTTTAGTTCACACATAGCAGAGGTATGCAGCCCTCCGCAAGCGACGCATACGGAGCGGAGTGTGCAGTAAGATTTTGTGTGTCCGTATTCCTGGCAATTTGCGCACAGTGCAGTGCTTACATCTGGTTCGATTCCTTTTAGGACAACTTGTTGACCTTTACTACTTTTTAGCTGGTAGGTATAGTAGTTCTTTTTCTTGGCGTTAAGGAGTTCCGTCAATTTTCTATAGCTTTCTTCGCTTTTGACTTGGACCTTTGTTTCATGTATGTCTCCTTTAGTCAAGGGGATTACGTGGAAGCTATCTTTGCCGATCAGCTCGATTATTATGTTAACAAGTTTGTTGGAGTTTTTCTCACGAATATAAAGCGGGGGGGGGCTTCGCTATCTTTTTGTCGTTGTCAATGACTGAAGAAGGGGTTTCGTCAGATGTATCAGCCAAAATTTCAAATCTGTTTGCTGTGTTAGAGTTTTGTACAGTTCCTTGGCTTGAGGAGGCCCGATTGATTTTTGCGACGTTTCCCATTTTCGTGTCTTGTGGACTTAGTTTTCTTTTAATATTTACGTAGCGATCCATGCCAGTCTGTATGGTCGAACCTAGCTTTTTAAGTGGGGCGTTAGTCGGTGCTGCGCTAGTTGCAGCTGGTAAATCCACCGACACAGCAGGTAGAACGATCGACGGACATACAGACGAAACTGATGTAGTTGTTGTTGTCATTGCATTTACAGTTACTAATGTCGTCACTGTACTGGTAACCGTGGCCAGGCATGTAGGCAGTTGGGGCGAGGCAAGGCAGGGTAGAGGGGGAGCGCACTTATCGCTTACCCCGCTTTGCAACGTCGCTGACATTGACGGAGATAGAGAGCGCGCCCTTTCGTTTTGCATAGCTTTGAGTTCGTTGGACGGTGTCGGGGTTAACGATCGTGGTAAAGCAGAAGCTTTTGTTGTTGCTGCTTCGGCTACGTCTGTCGATACGAAAGAGAAGTATGCATTGCTCTTTTGCAGCGACAGCCGACGCTCGTCTTGGTTACGTTGGCGCTGCGCCCGAACTTCGTTTGGGTTCATCACCTTATTTGATTGATTTTTTTACTTTTATTTGTATTTTAGTATTAGAAGTACTAATTAATAAAGAAACACAAAATAGTAGTAGCTTGTGACTTTTCATCGCACTAAGCGACTTTTCGCCGTTTATTTTTGTTTTGTATCGAGTTTTTTTTTTCAACGATTGTCTTCCGGAGCACGAGAGAACTAAATACACGTCTGCACTCGCCGAATTCCATTCGCGAATATTATAAAAATAAGAAACAAACAGTTCATAAGGATAGATTAAAAATCTTTATTTCATAAATTGTACTTAGTATGGCCATACATAGATACATACATAAATAGATACGTAGATACACATATTCTTTTGGTAATTTCATTTTCTTTGATTCTAATAACATAATAAAAAAAAAAAAAACAAAAAAAATATATAATATTAAAAAAAAAAAGAGTAAAAAAAAAATTTAATTATTACAAATTATTATTATAAAAATAACTTCATTATATTACGTTATTTTTGAGAAGGAGGGAGATTTAGTATGCACTCATATTAAATATATATATCGAGCACGCACTGTAACTCTTTGTCGCAGTGTTTGTACAATTCAAGGTCTCGGTCATTAACATAAGTGTGCAATATACGAACCGGTCGCAGTGCATTGGCCCGCACGCTGAAAGTGCATATGTCAGCATAAGCGCAACACGAGCGGACCTCATGTAAGTGCATATACCTCCGCGCTCCAACCTAAGTGAGCATAGCTATATACTTAAGAATATATATAAGCCGTCTCTCTGCCGCCGCCAGCGAGCAGCGCAGCTACGAGACTTAGCCTTAATTAGACTTAAAGAATATTGAACAACTTAACAAAAATACACATCAGTGTAATATTAATTATTATTCATAATATTACACTACATTGGGTTGATGGAATCTAAAGTTGTTGGATGTCGATTGTCTAGGCATTGGAACTGGGTGCTTGTTGTTGTCCTAGGTTATAGTAAGGATACTGATGGTGTCTATGGGGTATTGGCGTCTGTTGTTTATTCATAAATTGAACGGTTCATGGGGCTAGTAAAGGTTTTGCATTCTGGTTTCTAAAGTTAACATATTGTATTTTAGTTAATGCATAATTTGAGCCGAAGGCTTGATTCTCAAGTTTTAGACACAAGTGTAGTGCTGAAGGTAAATCTGTCGGCTCTTTGATTCCTAGTAGACGTGAAGACTTCTTACAACTGCATCCAAGGCTTTGTCTCTAAATATTTTGGCTATGACTTCTTCAGCTTTTGCACCCATGTCTATGGAACTGATTTTGTTCAGAATGAGAGAGAGATGCATACAAACGGTTTTATAATACTCTTCTTCTCATTGATTTGCGCCTTGTACCAAATTGGTCAATGGATATTCCAAAGTATTTACATCACGTTTGTCGGCGTAATGCAGAGTGAGGCATTTTGATATGGCTTCCCAGTAGAGGGGAGTCTTATGCGATTTTAAGGCCCTATCAACATCACCTGTTGTCTTATAATGGATTGATTGAAGGATCCCGTAATATCTTGCGGTACCTTTCTGTGCACCATAAGTATCCAGAATACGGTCAACTCCCTTTTTCCAGGAGCTAAAATCCGCTGGATTGCCAGAGAATTCGCAAATACTTTTTACAATATCTGGTATTCTATCTAGATCGTTAAGGTTCGTTGCATGTTGAGGGTCGATGCCTTGGTCTACTACATTGGCGACATCTCGGGGAGCGTTAAGCTGCTGAAGAAGCATCATTTCTTGTCTCCATTATATTCCTATTCTATTGTCTTTGATTCTGTCTATGCTGTATTCGTTGCTCTTGTCTTTCATTAATTCTTATCAGATTATTCGGCTTTGCCATTAGCTGTTGTCAAAACTGAGAGTTTGCTAATTTTTTATTTAAACTTTCTTTTACTGGGATTGATTAAAAAATTGGATCGTAGAAAAATAAATGTATAATTTGTGTATAGTAAAATATAATTTGTTAGTTATATATATATATATATATATTGTGTTATATAAATTGTGAAAATAATTTTGTCACTTGTATATTTTTGTAATATTTTTATATAGTAATAGTTATATTTATCTATCTTACAAAACTATAGGTCAGTCACAGGAGGCTTTAAACCATTTTTATTTTTTGTTTATTTTGTAGGCACTTAAGGGCGTGTTGCCGTATAGTGATTTGCAGCCCACTTAGAGACAGTTTTGAACTATCGTGGCTAGTTAGACCGAATCGCGGCGTAGAAACGTTTTGTTCCTTTGTCGTGTCGGCCCCTGTTCGGGCGCCAATTAAATTCTCATAGGATTATTTTTGGAAATAAATATTGTTTTATTAGGTGCAGTTAAAGACTGTCCCTGTGCTTGGTGGAATAAAGACTAAAAGATACAACTGTAATTTGTCGAATCAGAAAACATCCTCATTTACAGAAAAGCATCCTTCCACCCGTTCCTAACATAGCGCTTTTAACTGTAATTTGTCGCTTAGCTAGCTGTGGATTTAGGCGAAGATCGGCAGCTGGCGGCAGAGTGGCGGCAGAGTGACGGCAGAGGTTGTTGCAGGTGGCGTGATTTGGATTCGGCTGTCATCAGCAGAATTTGGCTACGCGGCTTGCATGCGCTACAATAATTCCAAGAAAATATTCCAGCGGACAGCTTTTTTTTTGGGCCAAACGTGACGGATGTTCCGTAGACGTTTGGTCAGCATAAGTATTCTTAACTTACATATGTACATACAATATTTATGAGGGTTGTAAATGGATTAATGCAATGGTTGGAATAAGGGAGGTAATGCATTTTCTATTTTTTATTATGTGTTTCCTTAAATGTACATATATATATATACATATGTATATATCTATACACATACAATTTTAATAAATTATCTTAATCTGAATAATATTATTAAAATACAATTTTCATTTTCCGTAAAAAATACTTCCCAATAGCCCATCACTATCATCAACATATTCGTCAGCTTCAGGTGCGTCATCAGCGTCTGGAGGTATAAAGGCTCCATTAAATGTATCTTCCAATCTATCTTCGATACCCATACTAGAAGCGAGTCCGTAAATTAAACGCATTAATACCAGTCTAATGAAGTTTGGAGGGCTTGTATCTTTTGCTCTGCCAACATACAACTGTCTCGGAACGTCAAAAACAGACTGCTTTGCCTTAATACTCCAAGATTTGCCCAGAGCATTGTCCTTAATTAAATTATGTTGACTTATTGAAATGCAATATATTATAATTAATACAGCAGAAAACCGAAAATATAAGACCATTTTATTTAGATTAGTTTTTTTTTTACGATAACGAACAAGAAATGGGATGTTATCTTATACGAACACTTTACGGTTTTTACTTGGTATACTATGTAAGATTTCAAATGTGTGTATATATGTACATATGTATGTATATACACAAGCAAATGCTCTTATGAAGTAAGCAAGATTCCGGTTTTGGTTGTGGAAGACAAGATAGTAACGAAAGCATTACAATGAACGATTCGAGAAGTTTTGAAAATTTGAAGATTAATACATTACAATGAACAATTAAGAAAAAATATTTCTTCACGTGAAGGAGTTATCGACGAACAAATTTCATCAGCGGAAAACTTCATATTAGAAAGGGTCGAGAGGAGCAAGAACTTTCTGATTTTTCTTTTGGTCGGGACTAACATAAAGGAAATCTCGTGAGCGATAAGTATAGTAGCGTTGCCATATCAACAACATAAACAACTGCGATTCAGTTGTATTTATTTCGCACACTTAATGGAGGAAAAACTAAAGGAACAGCTTAAAATACGAGTTTTAACACAAGTCGTCTCTTTAATTTTGTTATTTGTAAGGGCTTCCCAGTAGGGAGGGATCCAGGGAATTCCTCCGGGAGAAAATATGAGATTATTTAAAAAATTTAAATAATAAAGTACGTATAATTTCAAATTGTGTTTTCATCCGGTTGGGTTGGGTACCTGGTAACTCACAGTCGACCAAAATCGATGGTAGCTTTCTTACTTGTTTAGTACTAGGCTTAATTACCAAAAGAACGTACATACGTTATAGATACATAGATACGAGTTTTCTTTTTGTTTTTAATATTTTAAGGTTTAGTAATAGGTTTTCTAAAGGGTTACGTTCAGTGGTAATGTATTTTAATTATGTAGATCAAGGATGGGCACGAAATCTAAGGAACCGGGCAAACTCACATCGGGACAGCAGACAGACAAAAAAAAGGGACAACCCCCACCACCGCGATCCGGCGCACTCGATAAAAAGGTCACTTGTGTGCCAGAATGCAGTACAGTGCCAAAAATAAAAAATTTCTCCTTTTAAATTCGGAATTTTCAATTTCTTCAGTCACTTTTCTTTATTTTCCATGGCCTTGTTAGAAGAACGACTAAAGAACAAATCAAAATTTTTTCACTCAGTGCAGGGATCGCGGCTAACTGCGCAATTTGTTTTTTTGTGCGTGGGCGCAGACACTGTATTTGTTGTTGCAAACTCGAGATCGCGAGTCTCGCGACCCTTTTTTGTCTCCACTTTGACGCCTATTTTCAATAGAATTTGTTGTTGCATTTCTTCATGGTTGACTGGGCACGCGCGACGGTCGTCTTGTGCGACATGCTGGCGCCATCGATCAAAATTCTACCTGCGGACCAAACTGGGCAAACTGGGCAAAAAGAGCCACTGCGTGCCCTTCGTTGATGTAGATTATCATTGAGTTGCGTTGGCAAATGAAGGTGGAGAACTATCGATGGCACTATCGCCACTATCGTTTGACACTAGCGAGACACTATCGGCCCTTACATCCCTAAACATTTTTTTCGCGCATTTTCTGTGTCGGCGTCAATTGCAAAAAACGAGGAAAAATTGAATAACTAGAAAAAATTCATTAAATTAATATGGATCGCTTTTTAAATCTGGGTATGTTTACTATATTATATATGTACATACGTGTTTTGATTTATAATTTGTTAAATTTAAGGTAAACGTCGAGTGTCTTTATCAAATGCCGTCAAGCCGGACTGTGAGTGCTCCTCCACAAGATTTGGAACCAAATCGACAGAGTAACAAAAAGAAGTCGAAAATTTCACATGTTTGGAAATATTTTTAAAGGTCCGACGACAAGAAATATGCCAAATGTCTCGATTGTGGCAAAGAATACAAGACAAGCGGCAATACATCTAAGAGTCGAGCACACAAGTTGTACATGCTGAGAGGAACGACACTGCATCTACAAGCAGCAGTTGCAGATCGAGCATGTGGCGTTTTACTATAAAAGAGCCGTCGTATATGATTCAAATTTTAAAAGAAAGACCGACATAGATGAAGCTCTAACTGAAATGGTTGCCAAAGATGTGCAGCCTTACAATGTTGTAGAAAACGAAGGGTTCGTGCAATACACTCATGTATTGGAGCCTTGGTATAAATTACCCTGCAAGATGCACCTAAGATGTGCTGATGTATAATAATTTTACCAAAACTTCTGCCAAGTTATCAGCAATACTTGTAAATGGTTCGAATATCGCAGTTACGTGTGATTTGTGGACATCAAGTGTGGACTGACGGGTCATTTCGTATATAACTACGAATTAAATACAGCATCCTTAGCAACAAAAAAACTTCTATTTACAACTAATAATTGTTCACAAAACATTGCTGATACATTGCGAGACATTTTTATTGAATGAAACATTCTGGAAAAAACGATATGTATTGTTACCGTCAATGCCAGCTCCATGCTTGAAGCATTTTCGCAATCTGCAATGCTTTGGGCATACAATAAATCTCATGGTGCGAGATGCTCTAAAAGTTGATGACCCAGTGCTTCAAGCTTTATTTACTAAGTGTAAAGTTAGTTTTTTCAATCAAAGCACTATATTAAATGAAAAGCTGAAATTAGCTCAAGAAGGCTCAGAATATACTTTGTTGCAAGAAAAAGCCATTAGGTGGAATAGTTTTTATTTCATGATTGATAAAAATTAACGATGCCATTGCCAACAACAAATGCACCGCAGCCATTTACTGCTGAGAAAATACTTATGCTGAAAGATATTAAAAAAGTATTGGCTTTCCTTCAGTAAGCAAGCGAGAAAATTTTTGGCGGAAAATACTTAACGATTTCGTTTATTATTCCCATGACATATGGACTTTTTCGGAAAATCGAAAGTGTTGTACCTTTGCTACAAACTCTTCAAGGACAAACTTTAAACAAAGTATTGATGGAATCAATCAAGAAACGTCTTTCCGTATATGAGCAGGTGCAGTCAAAGACTGTCCCTGCGCTTGGTGGATTAAAGACTAAAAGATACAACTGTAATTTGTCGCTTAGCTAGCTGTGGATTTAGGTGAAGATCGGCAGCGGTGGCGGCAGAGTGATGGCAGAGGTGGTTGCAGGTGGCGTGATTTGAATTCAGCTGTCATCAGCAGAATTTGGCTTCGCGTGGCAGATGCCGGCTTGCATGCGCTACAATAATTCCAAGAAAATATTGCAGCGGACGGCGATGTTTTGGGCCAAGCGTGACGGATGTTCCGTAGACGTTTGGTCAGAATAAATATTCTAAACTTACATATGTACATGCAATATTTATGAGGGTTGTAAATGGATTAGTGCAAGATCTTGTTTGGAATAAATGAGGTAATGCATTTCCCTGCCATCCATGGAGTCTGAAAGAATATTCAGCAAGGCGGCCCAATAAATTCCGGAGAGGCGAACCCGGCTCAAATAAAAAAATTTTAACATTCTTTTGTTTTTAAATAGCAACTCTTGGCTAAAAATAAAGCATATTTTATTGTATTTGTTTCATTCTTTTATTTTTAAATCGTAACTTAAAATAAAGCATAATTTTATTATATTTGGTTAAAAAAAGATTTTTTGTTGTGCTATTCTATCGAGCCACTATCGATGCTACTATCGACACTATCGACGGTTTGAAATAAGCTATCGTCGACTATCGATCGCGTCCACTATCGAAGTTCTCCACTTCTTCTGGACCGCTAGAACTTTCATTGTCACGATTTTTTTTACCATTGGTAAATAGAAGTTATAATAATGTAATGTCAACATCTTTATATTTAATAGATGTTTTTGGATAAGAGAGATATATATACATTAAAAAAAATCGTGACAATGATAGTTGTAGGAGTCAAACCATCATTGTCACGATTTTTTAAGTGTAGATATTTCTCTCTTAGATATTTCTCTCTTATCTATAAAATAAAATTATTAAATTATTAAATTATTTTTTTTTAGTTTTATTTTGTACTTGTAGACAACCAATTTAGCAGGACATGTTTAATTTTGCAGGTTACTTGTTTTACAAGTCAATTGTATTGGAAGTTACAAAAAAAAATGTAAGCTTCACGTCATTTTGTACAAGTGTACTTGCCCAACGTTAAAAAATAAATTAATCATGGCTTTTCAAAGCTATACAAAATTGGAAATTGGAAATAAGTAATTGGCTGTCCATATAAGCCAAGCAAGGGCACGAAATCTAAGGGAGGAAGCAAACGCGCATCGGGACAGCAGACAGACAAAAAAAAGGGACAGCCCAAACCACCGCAACCCGGCGCAGTCGTGAAAAAGGTCGAAAGGGACTACACTGCCAAAAATAAAATATTTAAATTAGGAGTTTTCAATTTCTTCAGTAACTTTTCTTTATTTTCCATGGCCTTGTTAGAAGAACGACTAAAGAACAAATCAAATTTTTTTCACTCAGTGCAGAGGTCGCGGCTAACTGCGCAATATATTTTTTTGTGCGTGGGCGTAGACACTGTACTTCTTGTTGCAAACTCGAGATCGTGAGCCTCGCGACCTTTTTTGTCTCCTCTTTGACGCCTATTTTCAATAGATTTTATTGTTGCTTTTCTTCATGGATGACTGGGCACGCGCGACGGTCGTCTTGTGCGACATGCTGGCGCCAGCGAAAAAATTCTACCTAAAGAGCAAAGTGAGCTAAAAGAGGCACTACGTGCCCTACCAGGATATAAACCATACAAGGGGAGGGCGTCGGCTAATGATTATGTACGTAAATATTTTGTATGAAAAAATATTGTTTAAATTTGTTTTTTAAATATTAATTTTCAATATTTTGTAAAACGTGTAGTTTGTATTTTGCATCAACAAAATCAGCGAAATGAGCGCTAAGCAAAAAGGTCTTATGTAAGAGTAAACAAAGTTAAACAAAGTTCCAAGTATACATTTATAAGCGCAGTTGGGGAACCCACAAATAATAACCAAAAATAAAAAAATAGTTGAAACAATTTGGTTGTTTAATTGTGTTGAATGATTACGTAATGAATGATATTTTCCGATTTAAAAATTAATGACAACCTGGTTACGTTATGGACGAGAAAATGTAGTTACGTAATATATGGTCAGCTCCTAAATAAAATCACCAAGATATATCACCTCACAATTATAAAGTTTATACAAAATATAGGCAATCTCCCTTGGTAAAGATTAAACTCAAGAATCCATTCAGAAAAAAAGGGGGATTAGGTTAGTAAATGAGAAACATTTGAAGAAAATAGAAAGATCATACTTAACGTCATAGTCCAATTAATATATAAAAGTAAACGTATTGACCGCAAAAATGCAATGCTATCGTAAACAAAATTATGACGCCATATAGTCAATTTATATTTAGACAGACATATTAAAGTTCACAGCGTTAGTAGCCCTTACAGCTTATCTTAATTGTCGTGTTGGGCATAATGTTAATTAGGAAGAAAATTATTTTCGTTCTCTTAAAAAAATATTTTTTTACCTGAAAAATGGCAAAGAATTAATAGAAAAGTTAGATAATGCGACGCGCATCGTAATTTGATACATTTTGATTACCATTTTATCATTATTTGGAATATATAATTTTCTTAGAGAAAATGTTAATTTGGCTGTTTTGCATTGTAATAATGAAATTGCGGGATTGCCTCTTCCCACATATGTAGATCCATCCACCATCCCTTAAAAGGGATAAGGTTATGCCGTTCTGAACATTTTTCAGTTAGTTCGAATACCAAAATGCATGGACTTCTCTGAATTCTTCCTCTTGCATTCACAACGATGACATAAACAATTGTGGAAAAACTGAAATGTATAAATCGCCAAAGCATCAAGTATGCACAGTTAAGCTATTTATTAATAATAAATTTTCCCAAGATGACTCGAATAGCTTATATTTAATATAAAACGCCAAATATCACTGTATTTTGATTAGAATTTGAAAGCACCTTCCATCCACAAACTTCATGTCATTTGATCTTTGCTAAAGAATACCATACAAGAATCTCCAATTCGTTGCACACTTCGTGTCATTTGTTATTTCCAGAAAAAAGGTATTCAAGAATTCAGTTCGTTGTCATCTAATTCACTTGAATTAAGTGCCAATAAAATCTACAGCAACCTGAGTACCATTTGTACAACAGCCAAAAGAGTTTGTAAATGATTCATTAAAGTATCGCAGATTTAACTTTAACCATTTCTGTTTATGTTTTGGCACAGCTGTTTAGATCAGGAGTGTATTACATTTGTCAAGAATACCAACTGTTTCACAACTGTTTGATTATGTAAATGGTGACAGTGCGGTTAAAAGTTCAAAAAGTCAATCGGTATTGAAACTGCATTTAAAGCGCCAGCCTTTTCAAGTGGTAAATAAAAAATGTCTCCCAATGTGTTCTAATACAATAAATTCAAATATGTCATGTTGTAATATCACCCTTCTGTATGTGGAAGAATGATTCTCTGTGGGAATAGTGTATTAGTAAATCTCAAAAATATTTACATTTTCGATATATGAAAAATCAACCTACGGTGCAACCGCATCGACAACCGGAAATACATATTCTGTCCCTTTCTTTCTGTGTAGCAGAACCAACAGTACGCAATTCACGCTTCTTTGTTGAATTAATTTAGCTTGCGTCAATGTAAGTTTGGAATTTTTCTTTGAAATAGATTTTTTTTTAAACAATAATTATTTAATACATTAGATGCCACGTGAAATCAAAGAAGTCAAAGACTTTCTGAACAAAGCACGGCGTTCTGATGCGCGTGCTGTGAAAATCAAGAAGAATCCGACAAACACCAAATTTAAGATTCGGTGTTCAAGATTTCTATACACCCTTGTCGTGCAGGATAAGGAAAAAGCGGATAAAATAAAGCAGTCCTTGCCACCAGGATTGCAGGTTAAGGAAGTGAAGTAGATTACCTTCAATTACTGGATGCCGCATACATAATAAACAGTTTTAAATGGCTCGCTGATATTTGTATTTTATATAAATTTAAATGAATAAAGCTCGCCTGACGAACATGTGAAATATTTATTCTTTACTAGTTTTTAATGTTTATTAATTTATTTACAGTGGCTCGCAGCTTATTCCGTGCAGCTGCCTAAAAAAAAGTTCAAGTCGTTATTCCTGCTAAACTAAGAAAGATAACAGAAAAATTTAAATGCAGTATTTTAATAGGGAATATTAACATGTTTATTAAAAAAAAAACTATTTTCCTAATTATAAAAACAAAACAATTATTAATTAAAAACAAAATGTACAGACTTTTTTCATGCCGCAGCTTATTTCGTGCAGTTCATTCTTCTTAACTTATTGGTAATTTATCAGCTAAAATTTTGCATGTCCTTTTTTCTGGTTCAGGACAGCTGTGAGACGATTTCCCAAGGATAAAACTAATTTCTTAGAGGTTTCCACCGGAATTATTGGCCATTCTTCCATAGGAACACTTTTCAGGTAGTTTTTGTTTGAAATCTTCCTCTTCCTTATAGCGACGTCCAAAATTTCCAATACATATTGGATCACATTCAAATCCTTAGGCTGTGCTGGAGTTTTGGCGACATGAGGGCAGTTCCAGACAAGCCAAGCCTTCACAAGTCCCGCTGAATGCTTCAGATCGTTGTCCTGGTAAAAACGAAAACGATCGCGTATGCCCAGTTCTATAGCATTTTGGAACAGGTTATCCTTTAAAATGTTAGGGTACATTTTGGCATCCATGATGTCATAAAAAAAATTAGGTTGCCCACTCCAGAGGCTGCCATACAGGCCCAAACCTTGACGTGACCCCCGCAGCAAAGCCTGTACATTTTGTTTTTAATTAATAATTGTTTTGTTTTTATAATTAGGAAAATAGTTTTTTTTTAATAAACATGTTAATATTACCTATTAAAATACTACATTTAAATTTTTCTGTTATCTTTCTTAGTTTAGCAGGAATAACGACTTGAACCTATTTTTAGGCAGCTGCACGAAATAAGCTGCGAGCCACTGTATGTACTTTGTTCTAAATTATTTGGCCATTTTCGGCCAGTTCATTCTCAATACATGCTGCCTTTTGTGGGGTCGATATCTTTTCAGATACAGATATACGACTTGAACTTTTTTTTAGGCAGCTGCACGAAATAAGCTGCGAGCCACTGTATGTACTTTGTTCTAAATTATTTTGCCATTTTCGGCCAGTTCATTCTCAATACATGCTGCCTTTTGTGGGGTCGATATCTTTTCAGATAGTCTTATTTCGTGTTCGAAACAATATTTTATTTAGCATATCGGACATTTTCTGCCAAAAGTGGTATATACATATGTATGTATATGTAGAAAACTTTATTTTTAGTGCAACCAAAAACGATTAAATGTTACATCAATTATCTGACCTTGAATTCAATAAGATTCCACAGGAAAATGTTCGTTATAGATTACATGTCACAAAATTTAACTAAGTTCTTTCACAAAATAAGCTACGATTTATTTTTTTATTTTGCAAAATTAAAAATGTTCTTGTAGTTTTTTTATATGTTTTGCTGATATACATTTTTTGCTGATATATGTAAGCTTTGTTTTTAATTCATATTTCAGTATTTAATTCATATCATTACTTTATAAAACTGCAGGTCATATTTTGTATCCCATATTCTTTATGCGATTCAATACAATTTTATCTTCTCTAGTGGCTTAGAAAACTAACAAAATTAGTTTAAATCGATGCCCAACAAAGCGACTTAATTTCATTTAAAAGCGCTATGTTAGGAACGGGTGGAAGGTTGCTTTTCTGTAAATGAGGATGTTTTCTGAGCCAATTAAACTGTATAGCTATGTAGGTTTGGATGTATCAATTGCATTTCTTTAACGGGGCTTTTATCTATTATTTCAGTGAGTTACCTTTCTAAGTGGACATGATAGGTTACCCATAAGGTCAACAAAAATGGTCACAACAATTTTTCAGCGACAGGCCTCGCAAGTGCTCTCAAGAAAAGTGTAAGCAAAAAATGTAAAAACAAAAAAAATAAAGGAAAAACATGTATTAATCAGCTGTTTTCGTTTCTGCCTGTTCCCCTAAAAATCAAACATCGCACTATGGTCCAGAAGTCAATTTTTTTGGCATAAATTCTAAAAATAGATTAACAGACCTAAAACTTTGCACATTGTGTTTTTTTCAGAGAGATAATAATGTAAAAAAAATTTTGAGTCTGTGCGACCACGACCTCTATTGCCTCCCATACAAACCGATTCGTAGTATTATCATAAGAAATTGAGTATAACGCTGAATTCAGGCAATATACATATTTAAATTTTTTCAGGAATAGGTTGGTTATATATGTTTTATAAATGTTATATATGGGTTCTGTTATCATATTCTTCTTTTTCTTCGAGAATTATTGTGCAGCCTTCGTTAAACTCCTCATCTGAATCACAATCGGATTGTTATTCCTTTTCAATTGGGCTATTGTTCTCGTTTGACGGCAGCTTCAGAAGGCTTAATACTTGTTTTGGAATTTTTTTTTTTTTTTTTCCTTTAAACAAACACTCGATAATAAGGGATCCGAGGAATCGATCGCTCTGTGGAAAATGTCAGTAATGGTATTGATTCGGCTATTTTTCCTTGCTTGATTATTTATTGATTGATTGCGGCTATTTTTCCTAGATTTTATTGCGGGAATAACGTCGAATTATTTATTTGAAATCCGTGGACTAGTATTTGAATTGTTGGTGACATGGGGTACCAAGGGTATTTATGCATATATAGGCAAAATGTTTTCTCACAAAAAGATCGACATTTTTCAGAGTTTAAATAATAGTTACATGAAATTGCTATTAATATAACGTGAAAATTATTTAAAATTTTTAAAAAATTATCATTCCACATTTTTTCCTGAATATATTTTCCGCGCACTCATTTTACTCTTGTCATCACCTTTTACATGCAATTTTCGTATTTCCATTTTGTATGATATATTCAGGACAAATTCTAGAAACCGAATCCAAGCATGTAGAGGACTCGCCCCAAATTTCAAAGCTTCAAGCTTGGGCGTAAAGACTTTTGAATTGAAATCATTGATTTCAATTACTTTTGTGGAGGTAACACCACAAATTGGACAACATTGAGTTGATTTATTGTCAGTTAGTACATTTAATACTATTCCGTCAATGAGTGTCATATGCATTTCAAAGGTAACTGTTATGTTATTATCCTCATTTAGTTTGTAATAAAACGATTTTAGATTACCTATTTGATAGTCTAACTGATTTTTTCCCATACGTATATGATCAGAAGTTTCTTCAACAAATTGAATTTTCAGCAGCCTGCAAAATCGAATCGATTGCGGTGTTCTGTTAACCTAGATATTTCGTTGAAATGAGTCAATCATTTTTATAAGTATAACAGAAGTTACAAACAAAGACTGATCTGAGACTTGAACGTCAGGTGTTTTTACTTCAAACTTCTGCTTGTATGCACTTTGTCCAGTTTTTCAAGATGTAGGCTAGGGCTTCGTTTGGTGTGAGTGGAGTCGGTTTTTGGATTTGAAGTGGCTTTCTCAATTCTGTTGGGTATTCAGCAGGAATTGGTATAAGTTCTTTAAGGGCCACGGCCACGTTTGTATTACTTTCCTTTTTAACAGAAACTGCTGCAGCATGCATAAGAAGGGTTGTGTTGTGCTCTTCTTCATTCGCCGGCTCAAATGCCAATTTTCATTTCAAACGTGGTCCTGCGTTTCCATAAGACAAGGCTCGGCGTCCCGGTTTTTGTAATGTCTTACAGTTTTCATTTGTTGTAACTGATATTGTAGAGGACATCCATTCAGTATGCTTTGACTTAAAACGTTCGACCATATAGTTGCATTCTGGGAGTCTTCTTTATAAATGATTCAAAATTACTTGTTTTTTTTATTAGTTTCAAATTTTGTATCATCTAATTTTTTTATAAATGCAATCTAACAAATGATATTTTGCGATTATTTCTGAGGCAAATATCGAAAAGATCGCTGTGGCGAAATTCAAACGTCGCTAAATATTGCGGAATTGCGGGAAAAAGGGGACGAACGGGGAAAAGTTATTAATTGGCGATAAAGAACGACATATATTAGTATAAACTGACGTAATTAGTTTTTGTCAGCACCCGTCATTAGTTTTATTCCACGAAACACAAGGAACGCATGTTAATTTTCTATTAAAAATACACATAATTTAAACATTAAACAAAACACAAACACTAAGACTACACATAAACAGACTATATTCAGTAAAAAATACATACCTTGATTTACAATTTCAATTACTATCAACAGTTTGTTAGGACAAAGAATATTTATTTTCACGCAAAAAAGTAAACAGAACAAATTGCCGCCAATTTCTTATTCCCAAACAGCTGTTCGATTGTGTGGTTTGGAAAGCTTATTTTTTTACTTTTGTTTATGTTTGATGTTTTAACTTTAAGAATTTTAAATCAAAAATACAAAACCTTAACATAATAATTTCGAATTTATGCCAAAAAATCAACTTCTGGACCAAAGCGCGCTGTTGAAATCACCTGTTATATAGAGAAATGTGTCATTATATTTGTATCTTGTAGTTTTTGTAATATAAATGTTTTTTTTTTGTGGGAGGAAATTATAGTATATTTCCAGAGTCATTGATAGAGTGAAGGTGGGTATCTTGAATGGAAAATATTTTAGGGTCTTTGTTCTCTATGAGTATTTATAGGAGATTATAATTATTAAGGTATCCATTTACGTATATTAGAACCATGTTAAGAGTGGTTAGACTACATTAGAATTAAATAAATAAGGTTTAAGCGTTTTTAATTACGGTATTTAATTTTGTATGATTTTATTGTTCGAATTCTTTATCTGTACTTTCTTGTTTTTTGACGATTTTTCTTGGTTTTAGTTTTTAAAATTTTTTTTTCTTTTGATTTTAGGGGAATTCCTAATTTATTTTATTTAGCTGTGAATATTGTAGGTTTTACTTTGTTGTTAATGCAGAGGTGTCCATAGGTTCTTACGGGAGTCTTCTTCTTTGGCTGGTAACAAGATTTGGTGTTGATGGTGTTGTGATGCTTTAGTTGTATGCGTTAATGATGCTGTACCTGGTGATTTGCGCTCTGGAAGTGGGTGTGACGTGGTGTGGGTGTGACGTGTGTTGAAAATTGACCGGGCTGTCTTGTGGTCCACTGTTTGAATTGTTTTGGTGGCCGTCAGTTCTATATGTATAGGTTAGTCGGACTTAACTCTTAACTCTTTAAAGCTCGGAGTAAAACTGTTAAAAATAATATTATAATTATAATTCGGAGTAAATTGATAATTGACCAAATATGTTTCATCTGTAGTCGAAGCAAGTAAGAACAAATCGAATTGGATCACGTCAATAGGACCTACGAATTAGGTAAATTAATAAGTTTGTTAGTAATATAAAAAAAAAATACATTCAATTAAATACATTGTAACAGAGAGTGTGCCGTCTGCACTGTGACTGCACTTCACATGATTTTAAATGTACTCGCACACTTTTTTTAGTTTTTGGTTACAAAAAGTACGAATTAAAAACAAAAACTTCTTAACAAGGTCCTAAAACAAGTAAATGTAAGAATATGTAGTAAAAGTTTGAGGCAAATCGGTGGAGTAGATCTTCAGATACATTGATATAGATCTTGGGGCTTACACCAGTTTGGTAAACGCAAGAGAAACCAAGAAACGAGGCTAACTTTGTATACCTTTGGTGGTCGCAATTCGATAGACTCCGAACTTATTATATTTATATATATAGTTTTTTCTGTTAGCTACATGTTAACCAATTTTATTTTTTTTAAGATTAAAGTTTTTAGTTAACAGATGTTATCTACGTTTGGGTACAGCGTAAATATCGTTTTAATTTGTACATAAAACGGATTAGGTTATAGATGAAGGTAATACCAAGCATAGTTCTCCGGTTGGCTAAGGAAGGTAATGTAACTAGAAGAAGTCGCAAGCATAAATGTGACACGAGAAATGTCATCTGTGTACATGAACACTCTAGAATTAGCCAAAACGTTGGGCAGGTCATTAATAAATAATAACGAATGGAATAACAAATGGAGAACATTAGATAAGTTGTTTTTGGGGAGGATAACTTAAGATGGTTAACGGAGTCAAATGCTTTACTGAAATCAGTATAAATTACATCTGACTACAAGTCCTTTTGGAAGCCCTTTATTATAAATGAGGTTAGATCCAAAAGATTGGTTGTTGATTTGAGAGCACTTGTTATGAATTTCCATTTAATCTTAGATTTAATTATCTATGACTATATATGCAGTTATATGTATATTTGTTTTAATAATATTAAAAATATTATATTATTTGAAAGTCGCCGCTCGATTTCGTTACCAAACGTAATTAAATAGTAGTTTTGGAACTTTTCCAAAACGAAAACAGTGAATCTAGATTATACTTTAAATATATTTATTTTGAAATTTTTATTAAAATATACATATATATTAAATATGTAAAAGTGTAAGCAAATAATGTAAACAAAACAAAAGCACAACATGTATTAATCAGCTCCCCTAAAAATCAAATCTCGGTAAGGTATACAGGCACCATCCGTTCGCAGAACACCAACAACAGATGATTTGGTTTCAACTTTTCTGAACCACCTAGCAGTAGTTGGTATTTTAGTGTCACCGACGGAAAAATACCCTGTTCCCAACTGAGAAGATTACATTTTTTTCATTCGTGTATATATGTATATTCATATATGCAAAACATTTCACTATTATCCCAGATTCGTATTTCTGAACAAATACAAAAAAGTATGCAGAAATATTAAAAAATATAATACATATTATACATAACACATATTATTCTTTTTATCGTTAACCCAATAGTTAATACGCCCATATTGTTACGGTACCAAGTATGAAAAGTAGCAAAAGACAAAATCTTCTTGCCGGCTTCGAAATGGAATAACCACGCGTGTATGTGAATGCATGAACTCGCACACATACAAAGACCAATTCAAGCGCACGACAACCTTCTTCAAGATGCGCATCTTTGCGAATGAACTGATCTGAGCGGTCGATGCGAGCGAGAGCGTAAAAATAGAGAGAGAGCAAAATTGCCGAGCATTCCCGAAGCTGCGGCCTGTCGCATACGGCTCTCTTGGGCCTGTCGCTAAAAATTTTTGGTTCCATTTTCGTTGTATGAAATGGGAAGTCTATATGCTGTATGGTTGGTGATTGTACTCATCTTATCGGATATCTTGGTTTTGGGTTTCTTTTCGGTTTTGGTTTTTTTATTTTATTTCATTTTCTTTTGATTTCAGGGGAACTCCTAATTTATTTGATTTGCTATGAATATTTTACCACAGAATCGAGATGCTGTTATGTCATTGACTTTAAAAAGTCGTTCCAAAGTTCCTCAAATCGAGTCAAAGAAAGACTTGAGATTCTAATAAGATGACGTTATATTCCAAGTCAACAAAATGCAAAAATTACCTACTTGTTGGAAAGCAAATAAACTTTATAATAAGAAAAAAATTAAATTCCGCATTTTATCATGCCACGCCTACTTTTATTTAGTTGCTTAAAATGCCTTTGAATATATATTTCAATTTTCAGACCGATACCTTACTTCGTTAAAAAGTTACAGACGCATTGCTCCTACTTTCTTATATGAGGCTCAGTATATGGCTAGTTTGGCTTAGAAAAAATTCTAAGTTAAATAAATTTAAAAAAAATTATAAAATTTGTTGTAAAAAAATGAATCAGAATTGACTCCAACATAATTTAAAAATGCGTATGTTCTTTTTTGTAAAATACATTAAAATGCCTTAAATACCTCGAAATACCTTATGTACCTCATAGTGAAATCTTTAAGCTTCACGGCGCGAGCTAGGAATTTTAGACACATGGTTTCATGGTGAAATTTTCTTAGAATTATGGGGGACGATTTTCAGGATTTTTTTGTCAGGAATAAATTGACCCGCCCTAGTGTTGAGTATATTGATGTTGATGCAGTAGAGTCCATAGGTTCTCCCGGGGAGTCTTCGCAGGAAATATTTTACATGGTAACTGTATTTGGTGTTGATGGTGTTATTTTTGATTACCCACTGCACTAAGTTGGAAGGAGGAGTTAAATCAGGCATATACTGTACAGACCCTGTGTAAAGTTATTCCTATTGTAGAGCTAAATATTCTCCCCCACGATAAGCACTAACTCCATCTCTACTCACTACTCACTGTTCAAGTTTTTGTTGTTGTTTTTTCCGTCCAATCCTCGTGTCACTTGAATCATTGGTGTTTTGGTTTTGCTGTTGCCATTCAATATCCTTTTAAGAAGCTAGTGTCCATATTATGTCAATATGTTCGGATCTTTAAGGCCGGTGACCCTATTATCAAACGATAATAACGAAAAAGAAGCAATACTGAACATGAGTATGCAGTTACACGGATCTGTGATTTGAGCAAATATCTTTTTGCAATACCAATACCAAACAAAAGTGCTACAACAGTAAGAAAAGCTATATTTTAGAATTTCGTTCTGAAGTACGGTCTAATGAAGACGTTCATTACGGTCATGAGAACAGAATATTAAAATTTAATTATTGAAGATTTATGCAAGAAAATCAATATCAAAAACATTACTTTTACTACACACCATCACCAGATTGTAGGAACAGTGGTGGGAAGCCACAGAACCCCTAATGAATTCATACGCTCTTACATCTCAGTTGATAAAAAATCCACATCATCACAAGACTGTAGGATCCGTGGACCGTAGCCACAGGACTCTTAATAAGTTCATAGGCTTGTACATCTCAGTTGATAAAACAGATTGGAATGTGAACAAACCAAATTTATTTGTGTGATTGCCCGCCCAAATGATAACGCACGAGAGGGTTAGATTAAGTGGAATGTTCTCTATTTATTGGGCAGCTTATGGCTACGCTTATGGCTACGCTCACTGTTGTAACTCCTGATTGGCGGCTGCTGCCACTGGTTCGTCTCCTGGGGCTCCTGTCGTTGTTGGTCGCGCGCTCGTTGCTCGCGACGCGTGGCTTCCGCCGTATTACGAGCTTGTGGCTGCGGCCGGTTCGCCGAGATCCTTGGATATTATGCCGACTCTCGACGGAGCTAGCACGGCTTGCGCCCGGCGGGTCAGATCAACAGATCCCCACACCCTGATCTTCGGCGGGTAGGACTTCACGTCCGCACACCCTGCCTGAATCAGGTAAGATCGCTGTCTGCACACCCTGCCTAGCTGCCGTATCGCCCGCAACCGCCTTTGAGACCGTACAAGGACTCCTTGCTCCCGTATCCCCACGGATTTCGCCGGTTCGTCGTCTGCGATCTCTCGTCAGACTTCGTGGCACGGCTCCTGGCTCGCAACCTCGCACTCGACGGCAATCTCAGCCTTTTGTCTCAGTCGGGATGGCTTGCCACTTCAAGCCCCAAACTTCTCGACTTGGCGATCTTGACTCCTTCGCGCACTCGATTCCGATTTCCTTTGACTCCGATTCACGCACTCGCTTTGACTCTCGCACTTGTACTCATTCCCGCTCTGCGTTTGTCTCCTCCTTTTATTCCCGTTATCCCTGCCCGATCACGCCATCCAGTCCAAAGTCCGGCTTCCATCGCGTGATCGGGTCCAAAGTCCGTCTCGCCGTTAATCCTCGGCGATTCTCTTTTCCTTGGCTTCGTTTGACCGCTTTGCCCTTGGCCGCTGGGTCCAAAGTCCGGCCGTT